>JADRCD010119258.1:0-14203 GCA_019843815.1 Montemys delectorum
TTTGGTTTCTCCATCTATGGTGATTGAGAGTTTTGCTGGGTATAGTAGTCTAGGCTGGCATTTGTGTTCTCTTAGGGTCTGCATGACATCTGCCCAGGATCTTCTAGCTTTCATAGTCTCTGGTGAGAAGTCTGGTGTAATTCTGATAGGCCTGCCTTTATATGTTACTTGACCTTTTTCCCTTACTGCTTTTAGTATTCTTTCTTTGTTTTGTGCATTTGGTGTTTTGACTATTATGTGGCGGGAAGAATTTCTTTTCTGGTCCAGTCTATTTGGAGTTCTGTAGGCTTCTTGTATGTTCATGGGCAACTCTTTCTTTAGGTGAGGGAAGTTTTCTTCTATAATTTTATTGAAGATATTTACTGGCCCTTTAAGTTGGAGGTCTTCACTTTCTTCTATACCTATTATCCTTAAGTTTGGTCTTCTCATTGTGTCCTGGATTTCCTGGATGTTTTGGGTTAGGATCTTTTTGCATTTTGCATTTTCTTTGATTGTTCTGTCAATGTTGTCCATGTTATCTTCTGTCCCTGAGATTCTCTCTTCTATCTCTTGTATTCTGTTGGTGATGCTTGCATCTACGTTTCTTGACTTTTTTCCTAAGATTTCTAACTCCAGGGTCGTCTCCTTTTGTGATTTCTTAATTGTTTCTACTTCCATTTTTAGGTCCTGAATGGTTTTATTCAGATCCTTCACCTGTTTGTTTGTGTTTTCCTGCAATTCCTTAAGGGATTTTTGGGTTTGCTCTTTAAGGGCTTCTGTTTGTTTACTTGTGATCTCCTGTAATTCTTTATGGGATTTTTTTGTTTCCTCTTTAAGGGCTTGTATCTCTTTATCTGTTTTCTCCTGTATTTCTTTAAGGGAGTTATTCATGTCCTTCTTAAGTTCCTCTATCAGCATTGTGAGATATGTCTTTAGATCCAAATCTTACTTTTCTGGTGTTTTGGGATATCCAGGGCTTGCTGACGTGGGAGTACTAGGTTCTGGTGAAGCCAAGCAGTCTTGGTTTCTGTTGGTAGGATTCTTGCGTTTGCCTTTCGCCATCTCTTGATCTCTGGTGTTAGAAGTTCTTGGTGTCTTAGAGCTTGATCTTTCCTTGCTGCCCTGCAACTCCCCTTCTACTCCTGAGGCCTGTGCCTCTCAGCTGGTCCCGCCTGAGTACTTGGTCTGAAGCTTGTCCTGGAGGGAAGCCCTGTGCTGAAGCCGGCCTTGGGGGGAAGTCCTCCCCTAGCAGGCAGGGGGCAGAGGTGTTCGCTGATCCAGCACAGTCCCTCAGAAGCTGAGAGACTCCAGTCCCTGCAGTCCTGTGGCTCCCCTGCACTTCCTGAGGCGTATGCCTCTCGGCTGATTCCTGGGGCTAAAGCCCGCTCAGGATGCAGGCCTTCTTCTCGCAGGGAGGGGGCAGAGGTGATCGCTGAGCCAGCTCTGTCCCTAGGAAGCTGAGAGACTCCTGTCTCTGCAGTCCTGTGACTCCCCTGCACTTCCTGAGGTCTATGTTCCCCGGCTGGTCCTGCCCTAGCAAGACCCCAGAGACAAAATCAGCCTTTTTTTCTTAAAGTGTGAACGTCTTACTACTAAAAGGAATCGAATTTGTTTCAAATTTTAACATTGCATTTTTATGAAAGAATTCTGCTATTATTACCTTATATTCTGAGAATCTCCACTCTCCTGACTTTAAACTGGGAATAGAATATTTCCAGATAAGTAAAATACACTTGTTTCTCTGATGGCAATTTTTGAGAATTTTGTTTGTTTGTTTGGGTCCTCTGCTATTAGTACACACACACACACACACACACACACACACACAGGGAGGGAGGTAGGGAGGGAGGGAGGGAGGGAGGGAGAGAGAGCCAGAGAGAGAGGGTAAGAGAAAGAGAGAGAGAGAGAGAGAGAGAGAGAGAGAGAGAGAGACAGAGACAGAGACAGAGACAGAGAGAGACAGAGAGACAGAGAGACAGAGTGAGAGGTGTGTGCCAGCATTCCTGGTAGTTCTGTGGACATCCTCAGGCCTCCTGGAAGATAGTGTGTTAGGGTGAGAAGTGCACCAGAACATATGGAGTGTCTTCTCTGTAGCCATCACCTCCTAAAGCATCAATCAATCTATCTCATAAGTCTCTTGAATCCTAAGTCTTTATTCTATCCTTATTAATTTTAGCTTTAGATTGCCAGTTCCTATTAAAATCTTGTCAGTGACTATTATTGAAATTCAATCAAATTTATTGGATAATGTAGGAAGAAATTTCAAATGAATAATATTTAGCATTTTAGCCTATGGTCACATGATTTCAACCATTTATTGTAGAACTAATACAAGGTGTGGTTTTGCCATTACTTAAAATTTATTTAATTTTGTATTTTAATTTTAAAAACTCTCTCTTAACTTTAAATTTAAATATTTATGCCTAACATTTTGCTTTTTTCTCATTAAGTTCTAAGTTTGTTGATCTTTTGTGATTTTTCTATGCAATTGTTCTGCTATTAATGATTCTTAACAAATGCCTTCTCAAACTTCATACTTTTTATATATTTTGCTGTATCTTTTACTTTCCAGTACAATGTTAAAAAGATTTGGTGAGAGGGCTCAGTAGGTTACAGTCCTTAGAGTGTACAAGTATTAATTTTCCCAGCACCCATAGGATCAATCACAATTTTCTAACTCCCTTTTTTTAGATGCAGGAAGCACGTGGCACACATACATATTTGAAGGCAAATAGTCATTCACCTAAAAAAAAGCTAATAAATTAAACTTTTAAAATTTTCCAGAATATACAAAATTAAGCATATAACTTATTTTAAATAGTACAAGTATTACCATGCTATCTAGTCTTGATAGTGATGCACAGTATGTTCAAAAGCACTATATGGAGAGAGAGCAAAGATACTTTCCAGTATACAACCTTAAACAAATTATTAGCTAACATATTCTAATGTCACACTAGAAAACTATTCATTCTGAATTGCACAAGAACAGGCACAATAGTTTTGAATTAGATGCAAACTCAATTTATGGATGGCATGATAATATACAAGAAAAACCATTGAGAATCAATAATAAAGCTATATTAAAAATAAGAATTCAACAGTATTACAGGGTACAACAATATTATCTCAGACTGTACAGGGCTAAGTATCAGTTAGGTAATAAAACTGATTAAATAATAGCAAGAGTAATAAACTTATTGGGAATAAAGTTAGTAAAAATGTCTTAAAGAATATTGGACATTCCAGAAAGCCACAAAAGTGGCTTGAAGAAACAAAAATAAATACCTCATATTTTAAGTTTATGTATACTTACATTTGTTTATAAATGGAATATGATTTAACCAAAAAAAATAACAAATTTTTGTGTTACTCTATTACTAGAGTATTATAAATATCATATAAAATAAATATGTAGGGACTTATTAATATATTGGGAAGAAAGACAACTGAAGAATCATTATATTCCAAGATGGTAATGCCCATTTCAATGCAATTAAAATGAAAATAAGGATATACTTGAGTAGTCTAATTAATAGGGTAAAACAGAAAGCCTCAAATGGCCCAATCTTATTTAGAAACAGTATATAGGGCAGATGTTTTGAGTGACAACTATAGTCTCAGCGCTTGGTAAACTAGGGCAAGATGATTATAATTGGAGGCCTGCAAAGGTCAAGCTTTGGCTTGGAAAAGGGTTCTGAGGAAGGGGTGTTTGGGGGTGGCAAAAAGAGTGATTCAATTTCAATTGTGGGGAACAAGCTGACTCCTTGTGTTCTGCTTGAAACTCCAAAGATCTCCAAACACCTTTGCGCTTGCAGACTAAAGCTCAGTCTTTTATGTGCATATCAATTCAATCATTCACCCCAGGTTCCTCCTTAATTATCCCATAAATCAGCATTTTATGACTTTAGCCCCTAGGTTCTCAGATAGGACAGCAAATACATTCTTTTAACATAGCAATGAATTCAGAGATTTGGCTGCCTTTGTAAGCACAAACAATAAGCTAAGTGGGTGAGATCCAGCTCTGAGGTTATCTTTCCAACTCTGCCTGAGCCTAAACTAACTCCGTCTCAAGCTGACCAGGATTTCAGGAATTGGCCTGCCTTTGTAAGCACTAACAACAAACTCAGTGGTGTGGACCCTTACCTTGTGATCACCAATTCCCAAATCTCTTTATCTCCTTCTTTAATATCTTTCTGACAAACTGGCTTATAGTGGAGCTTCCCCTATTACTTAAGGTCCGTGAAGTCCCTCAAATAATTCATGTTGTGTCCTTATACTTTGCATAGTTGAGAAATCATATATATATATATATATATATATATATATATATATATATATATTACAACCCATGTTTTTAGAATTGTTCCCCACACCGTTGAGGGCTGTCCTGAAGACTACAGCACTTACCATTTTACTAAGGACATTAGACACACCCTCACCTCTCAGACTCATGCTCCTTTTAATTATCATGGAGTCATTAACCTGGCAGAGAGAACATTCTCCCAATAATTTTGGCAGGGAGAATATTTCCTGAGGGAGGAGCATAACGTAAATTATGTACATTATTATACAAACAGACCTCAAACCTAGCAACCATCAATACTCATGGAGGCCCATGCCCTGTTGGCATTGCTCCAGTGGCTAGAACGGTTATGCTGCCCTTTCCAGAGCAGCCATACAAGACTTGGCAGAGGCCACCTTGGGCCACATGGTAGAATATACCCTGGATAGGAGGAAAGGAAGAGGAAGATGAGATGAAGAAGAAAGAGGAAGAAGAGAAAAGGAACAAATTTTGATGATGAATCTATTTTGAATTATGGGACTGTACTAGCTACTAACTTGATGTAAGCTAGAGTCATTGAAGAGAAGCCTCAATTGAGAAAATACCTCTATAAGGGACTGTAGGCAATCCTGTGGAGGCATTTTCTTAATTTGTGGTTGAATCGTGGGGGCCTAACCCATTTTTTTGGTACCAACCCTGGTTGGAGGTACTTGTTTTTATTAGAAAGCATGCTGAATAACCTGAGGACAGCAAGCCAGTAAACAGAACTCCTTCAAGGCTTCTGTATCAGTTTCGGCCTCCAGGTTCCAGCCCTGTTTAAATTCCCGATCTGACTCCCTTTAATGATGAACAGCAATTTGAAATATAAACCAAAAATCTCCTTTCTTCCCCAAAGAGCTCTGGTCATGGTGTTTTATTAAAGCTATGGAAGCCTAACTGGGACTTACATGGCTATCAGAATTCCATGGTATTGATATGATAGCCCTGGCCATGTTATTTTGGGAGAATTATGGAAGGACTTTGAATCTTTGGGTTTGAAAAGCTTTTATGTGTTGGTGAGCTATTCTTTGGGCACTTAGAAGATCAAAAAGTTGAGAGCAATACAAAAGATGGAGGCACGACTTGTGAGGTTTCAGAGGGAAGCAAAGAATCTCTCAGGCATTTTGTGTGGGCAATCAGCAGTTTAGTCAGCTGGAGATGAATAAATAGCTGTAATTAACCAAAGACCTCAAGCACTAAAGTAAAACCTTACTTTAATGGGACTTAAGTCTAAGTTACTATGCTACTTTAGCTGACCTGCCTTCTGTGTTTCTTTGAGGCAAGAAACTGCAGTCTCTGGCACTTAGTTCCTCATCTTAAAACAGCAGGAGATTCCAGATGAAATTGCATATTACTCTTTCTAAGTCTGTGAAGAATTGAGTTGGAATTTTGATGGAGATTACATTGAATCTGTAGACTAGTTTCAGCAAGATGGCCATTTTTACTATATTAATCCTGCCAAACTACGAGCAAGGGAGATCTTGCAATCTTCTGAGATCTTCAATTTCCTTCTTCAGAGACTTGAAGTTCTTGTCATACAGATCTTTTACGTGCTTAGTTAGAGTTACTCCAAGGTATTATATATGATTTGTGACAACTGTGAATGGTGTTGTTTCCCTAATTTCTTTCTCAGCCTGTTTATCCTTTGTGTAGAGGAGGTCACTGATTTGTTTGAGTTAATTTTATATCCAGCTACTTTGCTGAAGTAGTTTATCAGGTTTAGGAGTTCTCTGGTGAAATTTTTGGGGTCAACTAAATATACTATCATATCATCTGGAAATAGTGATAATTTGACTTGTTCCTTCCCAATTTGTATCGCTTTGATCTCCTTTTGTCATCTAATTGCTCTGACTAGGACTTCAAGTACAATATTGAATAGGTAGGGAGAGAGTGGGCAGCCTTGTTTAGCCCCTGATTTTAGTGGCATTGCTTCAATTTTCTCTCTATTTAGTTTGATGATGGCTACTGGTTTGCTGTATATTGTTTTTGCTATATTTAACTATCGTCCTTGAATTCCTGATATTTCCATGACTTTTATCATGAAGGGATGTTGGATTTTGTCAAATGCTTTCTCCGCATCTAATGAGATGATCATATTTTGTTTTCTTTGAGTTTGTTTATATAGTGAATTACGTTGATGGATTTCTGTATACTGAACCATCTCTGCATCCCTAGGATGAAGCCTACTTGATCATGATGGATGATCATTTTGATGTATTCTTAGATTTGGTTTGCAAGAATTTTTTTGAGAATTTTTACATTAATATTTATAAGGGAAATTGGTCTGAAGTTTTCTTTCTTTGTTAGGTCTTTGTGTGGTTTAGGTATAAGAGTAATGGTGGCTTCATGGAACAAATTGGGTAGAGTACCTTCTGTTTCTATTTTGTGGAATACTTTGAGGAGTATTGGTATTAGGTCTTCTTTGAAGGTCTGATAAAACTGCATTAAACCCATGTGTTCCTGGGCTTTTTTTGGTTGGGAGACTATTAATGATGGTTTCTATTTCATTAGCAGATATGGGACTTGTCTTAGTCAGGGTTTCTATTCCTGCACAAACATTATGACCAAGAAGCAAGTTGCGGAGGAAAGGGTTTATTTAGCTTACTTCCACATTGCTGTTTATCACCAAGGAAATCAGGACTGAAACTCAAGCAGGTCAGGAAGCAGGAACTGATGCAGAGGCCATGGAGAGATTTTCCTTGCTGGCTTGCTTCTCCTGGCTTGCTCAGCCTGCTCTCTTATAGAACTCAAGACTTCCAGCCCAGGGATGGCACCACCCACAAGGGACTCTACTCCCTGGATCACTAATTGAGAACATGCCCCACAGCTGGGTCTCATGGAAGCACTTTCCCAACTGAATCTCCCTTCTCTGTGATAACTCCAGCCTGTGTCAAGTTGACACACAAAACTAGCCAGTACAGGACTGTTTAGATCATTGATCTGATCTTGATTTAACTGTGGTACCTGTTATCTGTCTAAAAAATTGTTCATTTCATCCAGGTTTTCCAGCTTTGTTGAGTATAGGCTTTTGTAGTAGGATCTCATAATTTTTTAGATTTCCTCAGTGTCTGTTGTTATGTCTTCCTTTTCATTTCTGATCTTGTTAATTAGGATTGTGTCTTTGTGCCCTCTAGCTCGTCTGGCTAAGGGTTTATCTATTTTGTTAATTTTCTCAAAGAACCAGCTCCTGGTTTGGTTGATTCTTTGTATATTTATTTTTGCTTCTATTTGGTTGACTTCAGCCCTGAGTTTGATTATTTCCTGCCTTTGACTCCTCTTGACTGAATTTGCTTCTTTTTGTTCTAGAACTTTCAGGTGTGCTGTCAAATTGCTGGTGTATACTCTCTCCAGTTTCTTTTAGAAGACACTTTAAGGAAAAAAACAGGATAGCGAAAACTATTCTGAACAATAAGAGAACCTCTGGTGGAATCACCATCCTGGACCTTAAGCTGAACTACAAAGCAATTGCGATTAAAAACTGCATGGTATTGGTACAGTGACAGACAATTAGTTAGATAAATGAAATAGAACTGAAGACCCAGAAATGAACCCATACGCCTATGGTCCCTTGATCTTTGATAATGGAGCTAAAACAATCTAGTGGAAAAAAGACAGCATTTTCAACAAATGGTAATGGCTCAACTGGCAGTTAGCATGTAGAAGAATGCAAATTGATCCATTCTTATCTCCTTGTACAAAGCTCAAGTCCAAGAGGATCAAGGACCTCTACATAAAATCAGATTCACTAAAACTATTAGAAAAGAAAGTCAGAAAGAGCCTTGAGCACATGGGCACAGGGGAAATTTTCCTGAACAAAAAAAAACAATAGCTTATGCTCTCAGATCAGAAATTGACAAATGTGACCACATAAAATTGCAAAGCTTCTGTAAGGCAAAAGACACTGTCAATAGGACAAAACGGCAACCAACAAATTGGGAAAAGATCTTTACTAATCCTATATCTGATAGAGTGATAATATTCAATATATACAAAGAACTCAAGAAGTTAGACTCCAGAGAGCCAAATAACCCTATTAAAAATGTGGTACATATCTTAATAAAGAATTCACAACTGACAAATACCGAAAGGCTCAGAAGAATCTAAAGAAATGTTCAATATCTTTAGTCATTAGGGAAATGCAAATCAAAACAACCCTGAGATTCCACCTCACACCAGTCAGAATGGCTAGGATAAAAATCTCAGGTGACAGCAGATGCTGGCGAGGTTGTCGAGAAAGAGGAACATTCTTTCATTGCTGGTGGGACTGCAAACTGGTACAACCCGACTGGAAATCAGTTTGACAGTTCTTCTGGAAATTTTACATAGTACTACCTGAGGACCCAGCTATACCACTCCTGGGCATATATCCAGAAGATGCTCCAACATGTAATAAGGACACATGTTCCACCATGTTCATAGCAGCCTTATTTATAATAGCCAGAAACTGGAAACAACCCAGATGTCCCTCAACAGAGAGATGGTTACAGAAACTGTGGTACATCTACACAATGGAGTACTACTCAGCAATTAGAAACAATGAATTTATGAAATTCTTAGGGAAATTGATGGATCTGGAGAATACCATTCTGAGTGAGGTAACCCAATCACAAAAGAACACACATGGTATGCACTCTCTGATATGTGGATATTAGCCCAGAAGATCAGAAGACACAAAGTACAAACACAAACCACAAGAAACTCAAGCAGAAAGACCAAAGTGTGGATACTTCTTCATTCCTTCTTAAAAGGGGGAACAAAATACCCATGGAAGGAGTTGCAGAGACAAACTATGGAGCAGAGACTGAAGGAAGGACAATCCAGAGACTGCTCCGCCTGGGAATCCTTCGCATATTCAATCATCAAATAGAGACACTATTGCAGATGCCAGCAAGTGCTGGCTGACAGAGCCTGATATAGCTGTCTCTTGAGAGGTTATGACAGTGCCTGACTAATACAGAAGTAGAGGCTCATAGCCATCCATTGGACTGAGCATAGCGTACCCAAAGAAGGAGCTAGAGAAAGGGCCCAAGGTGCTGAAGAGTTTGCAGCCCCTTAGGATGAACAACAATATGAACTAACTAGTAACCTCAGAGCTCCCAGGCACTAAACCACCAACCAAAGAGCACACATGGTGGGACTCATGGCTCCAGCAGGAAATGTAGCAGACAATGGCCAAGTCGGTCATCAATGGGGGGATAGTTCCTTGGCCCTGTGAAGGCTCTATGCCCCAGTGTAGGGGAATGCCAGGGCCAGGAAGCTGGAGAGGGTGAGTTGGTAAGCAGGGGGAGGGAAGAGGGAACAGAGTTTTTGTTTGTTTGTTTGTCTTGTTTTGTTTTTGTTTATTTTTTTATTTTTAGTTTATTGTATTTGTTTTTCTTTTTTTTGGGGGGGGAACTGGGAAAGGAGATATCATATGACATGTAAATAAAGAAAATATCTAAAAAAACCCAAAAAAACAAAAAAACCAGCAAGAGATTAAGTAAAGGATGAATTGCTTAAGCCTTTCCCCTGTTGTCCATGTGCCTTTAGCTTGTTAGGCTAGGGGGAAGTTTGAATCAATAAACATTTAATGAACCCGGAGAAGAGAATAATGCCCTCAGAAGGAAATACTTTTACATAAGCAAACATGCATAAACGCACATACATTCATATACAGATTCGTGCATTTATACCTGCATTTATACCTTTCCTTTCAAGTCAGTTGGGCCCAGCTTGCATACATTCTCACAATTACATACTTAGACACGTGTGCACACACATACACATATTCTCATAATTACATATTTACCTACACATATCCATACTTACATATGCATTTGGAGCAAAATACCAAGCACCAGTGGAGAAAGAACTCACTCATTCTGGATTTAAAATGAACTCCAATCTCTATTGCATCAAGAAAGATAAAGTTTCTACTCTTTTAATGGTAAATGAATTAAACCCAAGTTTGTAAGAAGAGAACTTTGTTCCTTTAGTAAGACTAAGTCTGCCTTGTTTTTAAGAAAAGAGCTGTTCTGTCCCATGGTAAGGAGAAGCCTGCCTCCTCTTTGGTTCTCTCTGAAGCTTCTTTCTTCCTGGTTCCCTCTGCATTCTGCACAATGCACTCTTAGATTTTTATGTTACCTACAGTTTCGAAGTTATTCCACTTGGCATGCTCCTTCTAATCTTGCTCTCTCCTCCTGCTCTGATGTGACAATAACGCTCTTACTCTCAATGCCTTTTCTCTCAATGCTATACATGTACTTGTAAGTTCATCTTGAGTTTGGTTCTGTCTAAAAGTGTTCTGTCTAAAAACTTCTCCTCATCTCAGTTCCCTTGATTGTTTCAGAATACATGATCACATAGTAAAATGTTCATCACAATTTCACACATAAAATTCAAATCATAATTTGAAATAGAAGATTATAACAGAGAATGTTTACATGCATATCCATTAGGAGTACACATTCATCACCTGTCACAGCTCCACAGGTTCATTGAAAGTTATTAGTGAAGTTCATTTATATAAACTCAGTCTGCATTGTATCTTCTGTCCTAGTATCTCTAGTAAATCATTAGTTCCCTCTTTATGATCTTTGCTTAATTATTTTACATCCTCTTGGGATGCTCTCTGAGTAGTATAAAGTCCTGTTACTATCTAGGAACTTTTAACTGGTGACACATGGGAGACTGACAGAGTTCTCATTGCAGTTTTGACAATCAGAAAAAGATCTAATAGCAGTCCCACTGTAAAAGAGCTTAATAAATACTGATATAATTTTAGGAATTCTTATAGGATCATCATTAAGAATCAAGGAATCATCATTTGTCTATACAGCATCACTACAAGACTTGTCTTTGTAGATCTGCAGAGATCTGCTCAAAAGGGGTGGGCCAAAACCTAGTGATGGTTTTATATATGTTTAATAATAACAGAAAAAGAATATTAATAGCAGGAATCTTTCCCAAAATTAAATTCTTGGGCCTTGCCTATGGGAGTTTCATTATACGTATAATCTAAAGGGAAGTCACCTCAGGAAGATCACCTGCTAGTTATTAGCTTGTGATGGCTCCTGACCGACTTGTTTCTTGGTTCGTCCCTCTTGAATAGGAAAATGTTATTTTATTTTATTTTATTTTATTTTATTTTATTTTATTTTGTTGTAAGCAGCACTTTCAAACTTTGAATTTTAAAAGAGACTTTGGAAAAACTTTTTTGAAGAGATTGAATTTTAAAGTGTTTGAATTTGTAAAGATTGTGAGACTTTTTTGTTTTGGTTTGGTTTGGTTTTGGTGGGTTTTTTTGTTGTTGTTGTTATTGTTTTGTTTTGTTTTTTTCTCAGACAGGGTTTCTGTGTAGCCCTGACTGTCCTGGAGCTAACTCTGTAAACCAGGCTTGCCTTCAACTCAG
The DNA here is from genome assembly GCA_019843815.1 of Montemys delectorum. Classification (NCBI taxonomy): domain Eukaryota; kingdom Metazoa; phylum Chordata; class Mammalia; order Rodentia; family Muridae; genus Montemys; species Montemys delectorum. Next base: position 11,694 of record JADRCD010119258.1, read on the forward strand.
AAATCCACCTGCCTCTGCCTCCCAAGTGCTGGGATTAAAGGCATTCGCCACCACCACCACCACCCAGCTACTTTTTATGTTGTTTTAAAATGTTTTATATTGTGGTATTTATATTAATGAATGATCTTGGGGATGAACTAGAAAGAAAAAGTTGTGGCTTAAGAGTGATTTGTTTACATGTCAAGTTGACAAGGGTCAGTTGTCAGCTGGCTAGTTTTATCTTAACTTGACACAAAATTGAGTCACTAGAGAGAAGTGAGCTTCAATTGAGTAAATGTCTCCATAAGACTAAACTGTAGGCAACCCTGCAGTATATTTTCTTAATTCGTTATTGATGGGGAGGGCCTAGTTCATAGTGGGTGGGAATACTCCTGAACTAGAGACACCTGGGTTCTATAAGAAAGCAAGCTTAGCAAGACATGCTGACCAAGTCAGGAAGCAACTCTCTTCAAGGGCCATTGCATCAGCTCCTGCCTCCAGGTTCCAGCCATTTGACTTCCTGGTTTGAGTTTCTTCTGTGATCAACAGTGATGCAGAAATTCAAGCAAAATAAACATTTTCCTCCTAATGTTGTTTTTTTTTCATGGTGTTTCATCACGACAATAAAAACCCAAACTAGGACATAGACAAGAATTAAATTTTATCAGTTATGATTAGAAGAATCAGAAGGTCTTTTAGAAAAAAAATCCTCACATTATGTATTACTGTGTTCATACACACACACACATACACACACACACACACACAATATATATATATTGCATCATGTTACAGTCCTGACACATTGTTTTCTTTTAATTTTTACTATTATAATAAGACATGTCTTCATTGTTTCCAGTATTGACTCTCCTGATTGAGTCAGCTATAAATATCTATGTACTGATTTTCATGTTAACGTGACTTTTTTATTCATTTGGATAGAGGTGCTGGATTTCATTTACTGTGCCAGATGAGAACTGCATGAATGATTTGCTTTTTTAAAAAAAAATGAAAAATTACTTTTTAGAATGCTGCAAAATTTCATAACCCTAGTAGCAATATAAATGACCCAATTTCTCTGGATCTTAACCCATGTTTGTTGATCCCCTTATTTATACTTAGCCACTTTGAAACCTGAAACCCCTGATTTAATTTTTTGTTCATAAAGGCATGATGCTTTTACATGAAATTTTAGATACCTGAATGCTAACTCTGAATATTTCTTGCTGTTCTTTTCTTATCCTTAAATTGTGCTGTTTGGTAACTATTGAGTTTTATTAGCTCTGTCTATGCTTTGTATCTTTGACATTGTTGAATTTTAACTTGTATCTACATACATATACGTATTTATTTATATGTTGGAGTTTGCCGTAATGTCTTAACAGACCTATTGTTCTAATGACATGTAGAGGAGATCCTGCAGGTTAATTTCCCCCTTTCCCCTCACCTTTTCTGTCATGTTTTTGTTGTCAGGCAGCGAAGCTGTTGTCCCCCTCAAGTCCCCAAAAGTTACACTTTTGTACAAGTTTTTACAGACTAGATTTAGTACTTCAATTATTTTGAGATGGCTTTCCTACAGCTATACCATTTCAGTCAACGTTCATTTTTCCCTCATATTTCTGCTTGTTGTAGCACCATTTTTTAAAGAAGCCTTTTCATCTACTGGATTTATTTTCTCTCCCGTAACACCCAATAAATAAATAAATAAATAAGTAAATAAATAAATAAATATCAGATGAGACAAAGAGAGTATAGAATTAGCTAATACTGTCTCAGGATGGAAGGACACCCTGCCCCATTTCTCATTTTACAAGGAAGTACAGTAGAGGCAGGATAGAAGGGAGATTTCATGAAGGAAAGCACCAAACCTTTCAATATTAGGACTCCAGATACTAGGAAAGTGCTTCCATGTTCTTCTGGGAATAGTCACAAGGAACTGGGAGAGGAGGTTTGCACAAAGATGCCTTTTGCCCTCCTTTACACCCTTCCCACTACACTTATAGAGCCTTCTAGCCCTCTCCACAGGCTGCAAAGATTGGGAAATTCAGAGTGTTCTTCTTAAAGCAGGTACTGAAATTGCTGCAGCAGCAGCTTGTGGGATCTTGTGATTCTGTGATGCATAATAGCCTTAAGCAGCGATTACCCTTCCAGCATGACCTTAGAACTGTAACATCTAGGTCTTTGTATCAGAATCACAGTTACTCTAGTCATTCATAGACTTCACCTCTCTTCAAGATCCTCATGAAGACCAACTTAATCCTGTCCTACTATGTTTGGATACTATTAGGAGGGTTAGCCTCAGGAGATTACTGAATTGACATGGGTCTGTGGTTGATATTTCCTGAAGACTCATCTATGGGGAGAGAGAGAGAGAGAGAGAGAGAGAGAGAGAGAGAGAGAGAGAGAGAGAGAGAGAATATGATAGACAGTAGAAAGATGAGATAGAGGCTAGATATAGATACAGTGTGTGTATGTTTATGAGAGAGAGATGAACACAGATGGCTGCTTATGGTTGGTTATGATAGTAGGTA
>JADRCD010119259.1:0-12386 GCA_019843815.1 Montemys delectorum
TGTGTATATATATATATATATATATATATATGTATGTCTCTATATATATATATGGTTAGTTAGTTAGTTAGTTAGTTAGTTAGTAAAATCAAAGTTCTTCTTCTTAGAAGAGTTAGAAACCACTTCTGGAATTAAACATTTTATTGTTTTGAAAAAATCCAAATTCTTTTTTTTTTCCTCATCCCGTCTGCTTTTCACATCTCAGCTTTCCAAGACTCCTAGCCTTTCAACAAGCTGTGGGTCAGTGTGCATTCCTCAGAGCTATGCTGAAGGAAGGGGAACTCTTCTTCTGAAAGTTCCCAGCACACTGGAGCACTTGCTGGCAACTAAATAACCTGACAGGAGTTATCATTAGAATAAATGATCCCTTGATACTTTCTCCGTCTCTGCTGACATTTGTAGGAATGTGAAAACCAGGCGACCCATGATGGATTTAAAGTTTCACACAGCACTGTTGTCCTGACATTTTTCTCTGGTGGTTGTACACATTTCCTGCCTCTGGCAACCCCTCAGCCCTCCTGGCCTCCTCTTTGACTTCAACATTCTTCCAGTCTGGAAGGACTTGGGAGGAATCCAAAAGAAAACATCTGACATTGCTAAGGGCTTTCTCTTCACAGCCTTCCAATTCCACACAACAGGGAACATTTCCGAGTGCCTGCAGGTGGTTGCAATATATTCGTCCATTCCCTTTGAACATCTATCAAATAGCCTCACAATGACATTGTTTAAAAAAAAACCCTCATAGATGTGAACTAGGTCCATAATAAAATCATTTTAAAAGTAATTGCTAATAGCCTTCTAATATGTGCACTGAAATAGTAAATACCTGAGAGGTATTGGAAGGAAACAGATCAAAGGGCATTTCACTCGCTATACACATCTCTACTATAATGCTCCTTTGCTACCACTGGGGGACGCTGTTTCACTGCACACCGCACAGCAAAAACCCGTCCAACCAAACATAAAAACAAAACAGTGGGATACAGTCTTAAAACTCAAAACATCCCAAGATAAACCCATTGTTGTGGTTTATCATGCCGATGTAAAAATGAAGCCCGATCCAGCAGAAACACTTTGAACTGAGAAGCTAAATATTTGAAGTATGCTCTGGGTTAGGTAGGGGAACCAACTTTCTTGTTTGGACAAACCAGCTGCTGAACTCAGATGTGTCTGCTCTGTTCCTACAGACCGGATGGAGTTTTGAGTCCTGCTTGGGTCTGGTCAGAATTAAACTTTAACTTAGGCCCAGGCTACAGTGGTTTGTTTGCTTGCTTTCTGCGCATCTGAGTCCAGCTACCTTCTAAAAGGACAGCACTCCATTTCTAGTTGTACATCCACACAAGAGAAGAATGACAAACCTGCTATGTGACTGTCTACTGTGGATGGGGTAGCTGGGCCAGTGGCACGTGAAATCGTTCACTTTTGTGTTTGTGGAGGGGTAAATGTGTGCACACTTCTTCATGTGTGTGAGCTTGAGTCTGTGGGCCTGTGAGTGTCTGTGGAGGTCAGAGGTCAATGCTGGCTCTCTTTTTCTCAAATGCTTTCTACCGTGTTTGGGGTTTGGCTTTTGAAATAGGATCATTCACTCTCGATTGATGTTCTTCTTACTTGGTGATTTTAGTTTGTGTCAGGTTGGCAAAAAACAAAACAAAACAAAACAAAAAAACCTAATTGGACATTTATTGATTTACTGAAACTGGAGCTCCCTAATTGGTCTAGAATAGCTGGGGTTACATATATACACCCATTTTTTGTTTGGTTGATTTTGTTCGTTTGTTTGTTTGTTTGTTTGTTTTTCAAATGTGAATGCTGGAGAGATCAAAATTCAAGCGCTCATCCTTGTATGGGGAGCACTTCACTGTCTGAAACATCTTCCCAGCCCTGCTAGTTTACTTTTCAAAGGTGCTTGGAAATGTCTCTTAAGAAGAAGAAAATGCCTTCCGTCACAGAGCCATGACAAACAGAACAGCATCCCTCCAGTTGCTGTAACTAAATTATTCTCCTGTCTCCCACTCCAGCACTTAGCACTCTGGATGTCATTGCCTTCTTTGTCTTGTCAGGTCAGGGATTATGTCTTTCTTGCTTCCCATTGTCTCTTCAGAGCCTGTCATGGGATACACTCCTGGGGGATGGAGCTGTACGCATCGGGAAGCCATACTTCTCCTTTCAATAGGCACTTGTATACTTGCTAAGAAAAAAATGTTTTTAGTTTAACTCTTATTTTGGAATCTTTTCCTGATAAGAGTTCTCAAGGGTTTTCCAACCTTTGCCTAGAGTTGTGAAGATTTCACTTCTCCATCAACTTTAAAGTCAGGGTGGCCAGCTGCCTTGTTTTGCATGGGACTCTCTCAAGGATGTGGACGTTCCAGCGCTAAAGGTTCCAGTCAAACAGGGAAACACTGGCCACCCTATCAAAATGTAAATCTGACCAGTGTCCTGGGTGTACAGAGTAGCACTTTTCTGGCTTTAGAACAAAACCATAACCTGAGGGTGGGAAATCTGTCACCAAGAATGGGCTGCCTGACAGAAGGAAGGCAGTGTGCTCGGGTAGAGGTTAGAGTCACTGACCAGAGGAAAAGCAAGCACACTGGCCCCTGAGTGCAGCCGGGTGCAGCCTTAAACGGCGGTTGTTAAACAGAAGGACTATCAGAGGTGAATAAAAATTCCTCATTACCCAGGAATGTGCTTTGTTAGCCTAATTGCCCTTCATCTGTACTGTATATATTTTATGCATGAACAACTTCCTGATTTAGAGATGGGATTGATAAAAGCTTTCAGTAAAAGGGGAAAATTATGCTTAAAACCCTGCCCAGATGTAGCTGCATTCAATTTAGAAAGATAACACTGGGTCACATAAGGGTCGGCCAGTTCAACAATGGCAAGGGGCTGGGCTGTGACACAGCCCAGGATCTGGATGTGTTGATGTGACAATGGAGAGTTGGCAGAGGCTAGGGCAGGCCTCCTTTAGCCAAGTCCCCAGGCCATCAATCTTGGTAGCCAACACTGGAGATCAAAACACATAGAAACAGCAACGTGGTCTCGAAAAATTTATTATCATTTTAGCTAGATTGCAATAAATATCCAGATTTGGCAGATGGAGATGGTCGTTGTGTTCTCTTGGTGCAAACTTGAAATACTGGCTCATAAAATAGGAAAGAGGATTGGAAAACAAACCAAGCCAGGCCTGTGAAAAGTGGTTAGAAAATACAAGATTTGGGGAAAATAAGGACATATTCCCCCCCCCCCTTTTTTGGTGCAAGACAATATTGCTCATTTGAATGGATCTAAATTTGAGGTCATAAAAGGAGAATAACAGTTGTCTATTTCAAGTACTGCTGATAAACAGATTGGAGCCAGTAACTATGCCATCCTCCACGAAGGACTCTCCATGAGAACCCGCTTTTCCAAACAAAGAGCAATTAGCACTCAAGTTATTTCCCCATAGGTAGATGTCTCTAACATCTCTGAATCCCGCTTGTTCCATAAATGTATTAGAGAAAGATGTGGCATGCAAGTGGGAAGCTGCACTGCATTCTTTAGCTTTCTTTCCAGTCCTTGAGTCAACAAGCATTTGTTCAACGCTTACAAGGTGTAGAAACTCTGTTCAGTGTAGGGATAAAAAGACTAGTAAGGCCTGGTCCTGTGCTCTGATTTCCCATTGTTCCAGAGAGGCAGCTGCCCAAAGACACAACTGTTGTACAGCCAGATATAGGCAACCTATCCAGGGAGCCCTACGGAGGCCCTGTGGGCACCTCAGGAGCCACTTTCTGTGTGTTTGGTCACCTGAGTGTGTTGTCACTGAGTGCTAGTCTGAGTGATGGTGGGCTGTGTGGACAAGAGCTTAGTTCTGTGTGGGAAAGAACAGTTACTGGGGAGGGGGAGTTCAACAATGAACTTGGAAGGTCATTGGGTTTGGCCAAATGCTTTGATAAACTTCCTACCTAGAACCACATAGTGGGACAAGACACAAGGGACGGTATGTGGCTGGGCTCTGCACCCAAGAGGGGACTCTAGGATACTTGTTACCTGCCTGTGTCCCTCCTCACTTCTGCCCCCCTCAACTTAGTGCTGACCTGTTAGGAAACTGTTATCTGAAAAAGTTAAGCGCAACCCAACATCTACTGATGGAAAGCACCAGATGTGTTTGATGGCAACGTAAGTAAAGCCAGGCTGGTGGCTGGCTGCTTGGAGAACTCTAGAACACCATTGGTTAGTCCAATCCCACTGGTGTACTGACACCAGTGGAGGCACGAGCTCTGGTTTTCAGAGCCTGGGTTGGAACTCAGAGATCACCAGAAAGTTGGGGTGTTTGCTGGTAAGAAGGTATCAAGGGCTGTTCTGAAAGAGCCAGCTGTAGAAAAATAGCCACAGTTGAGCTTGACCCACATGTCTGGTTTTCAGTAGCGCATGCTTAACACAAAACCATACAGCACATGGTAGTGCCGTACACCACAGCCGGAATCATCTTGTTTTGCTTCCTTACTATGACTACATCTGGAAGGAGTTAGGACCAGCACACATTGGTTAGAAAGGGAAGATTCAAACTGGGAAACAGAAAGCATTGGACTTACTGTCTCTAACCTCTCTCCCAGTCTAAAGAGATTTTATCATCATCAAATCAAAGGTCACCTCCTGCATGCAAAGGTGGCAACTCTAGACTCTCTTCTGTCATGAGAGTTCCCAATCAAGTTAAGTCTTCTTGTCAGAACATGTTCACCAAATGACTGTCCTGGAAATCTCTCAGGCTGGGTTCTGGCCCCTAGGGCATGGCCTCTAGACAGAGATCTGTCAACCTTCCCCACTTTGACTCATTCTCCGGTGACCTAGGCATGGGACGGTAGCCAGAGTAGGAACCAATAGCTGGTCTAAGCTTTGGGACAACAGAGTACGTGTTGTGTTTCAGGGCCTCCTGGGTCTCCTGGTCTGGATGGCTTGCACGGTCTGAAGGGTGAGAAAGGAGCAAAGGGCACCTCAGGTAAGAGCGGCTCATTGGTGATCCAACTTTGATCAATGGACTGGATGAAGTGGAACCTCTTCCTGGCGTTTCTTAACATCCTGAGAACTGAGGGTGAATCCAAAAGAATAGCATGTAAAAAGGACATTTTAGAAAACGATGCAGCTGGGCAGTGGTGTCGCACACCTTTAATCCCAGTACTTGGGAGGCAGAGGCAGGCGGATTTCTGAGTTTGAGGCCAATCTGGTCTATAGAGTGAGTTCCAGGACAGCCAGGGCTATACAGAGAAACCCTGTCTCAAAAAACAAAAACAAAACAACAACAATAAAAAAAAACAAGACAAAACAAAAAAAAGAAAAGAAAAGAAAAGAAAACTTGATGCAAATGAGTGGCAGTTTCTCTTTATTAAGTTTGTCAACTGAATACTCTGACTTCTTGCTCAAATGGGACCAGATTCCAAAGACTGTGAAAAACAGTCTTTGCTATTGTTTTTCACATGTCTATTGTTTTAAGTGTACCAACAGCTTGTCCAACCAAGATAATTCCTGTACCTCTGACTGTCAAGAAAAATTACTTACATTATTTCCCATTGCTTTTTTTTAAAAAAGGTTACTCTTTATAATTTTCAATTATATGTGCCTATCAGGTGTGGGTACATGCATGTAGGCACGGGTGCTGCACGAGGCCAGAGGCATTGGCTTCTCCTGGGAGCTGGAGCTACAGGCTGTTATTTCTCAGTGCACAACATGGCTCCTATGATTCAAACTTGGGTCCTCTGGAAGAGGGGCAAGTGCTCTTAACTGCCAAACTATCTCTCCAGCTTCCAACCTACCATTATTTTTGATAGCACAGACAGGTCAATCTTCAACCACTGTGTTTTAGCTTGTTTCATTAAAAAAATGTCTATTGTATTATTGTCTCAATTAAATAACCTTCAGTCAGACATAGTAGCTAAACCCAAATTGTAAATTTGAATAACTGTTAGAAAAGGGATTTTACAGATAGGTGTGATGCTACTGTCTGAGATGGAGTCTTTATGGATTTCGGGTGTTCAAAGAGTAACTTAGGTCACCTAAAGTTTGTTTGGTGTCTCTTTCAATGTATCTGATTAAATATATAAGTGACCCTTCCAAGAGACCAAAGACAGTCTTTCCCCTTCCAATAGGAAGCTCCAGAGAATGGGAGTTCTTATGGTAGACCCGCTCCACTCAGATTTCTAAGGAATCTGTTCATAGTTACTAATGATCATCACCTTTGTTTGTTGCTTTGTGAAACTGTCCCTAAACTAATGTCTCTTAAAATCTGGCACACAATCCCAAAAGAAACCAGACCCGTGGTTGTTCACTGTGATGTCATTAATAAAAAATTGGGGACTCAAGGAATAGATCATCTTCGCAAGCAGAGTTTGCTCTCTACAGAACCAGCCACTTTCTCTGACACACTCCTGTTGGGGGCTGGGTCCTTCTAGGTTCTCTGACAGGTATAAACAAGGAGTAGATACAACGCTGATGCTGTTTTTCTCATTAAGGTTTGCTTGAAATGGGTCCACCTGGGCCAATGGGGATGCCTGGGCAAAAAGGAGAGAAAGGTGACCCTGGGAGCCCAGGGATTTCTCCCCCAGGACTTCCTGGAGAAAAGGGCCTTCCAGGACCCCCAGGTAAGAAGCACCGTGTTTTGATATTTCCTCAAGAACTAGTTTAAAACATTTTTGATGCAGTGGGACTAACATATGAACTTGTGCTTCTACAGGGAGACCGGGACCACCTGGTCCTGCAGGTGCCCCAGGACGAGCTGCTAAAGGTGACATCCCTGATCCAGGGCCACCTGGAGACTGGGGACCTCCTGGCCCCGATGGCCCAAGAGGTATGATGACATTGTGACTGAGGATGACAGCGGGTGTCTTCCTTAGAAACTACCAGCTAGATATGGCTGTAGTATTTCACAGAGAAGCCCCAAAGCAGTTCTACCGACTTAGAAGATGGCTAAGTGAGATGCACCTGGGTGGGTAGTCTAGGCAGCAGTACCTCCCAGGACCAGGAAGAGAAGAGCACATTCCCCTGACTCTTCTGTGTCAACTGCATCAGACTCTTGCTGCCCAGGTACAAACAGAGGTGGTACAGGCATGTCCGAGTGCCAGATTGACACTGCCTGTCACAAGTGCGCACTAGGAAAGAGCTGTGTTCTCCTTGTTGTCTAGTACCTGTCCACTGGCGCAGAGGGGTGGGACTCATGACTGTCATGTACACAGATAGTCTGTACATGGGCTCCAGCAGTGTATGGTGCCTCTCTCATTGCTTCACATGGATGGATTCTGGTGCAGCAAGATTCTGGAAATTATAAACAGCTCTTTAAAAGAACATGATGACAGACTAGGTTGATCCAAGAGTCAGGGGAAGAGCATGGGTTAGTGATGAATAACTCCCTTGGTGATAGCCACTAGGCACATTCACATTGCTCATACAGCTCTTACATGGAAACACAGACCTGTCATATTGTTTATTTGGGTTTTTTGTTGTTGTTGTTTTTTAGTAAGGGTAGGATTATATATTGAAAATAAAAGCAATAAAAACTGTGCTAGGAAGTATAGACATTAAGTGAGAATAGAGTTAAGGTCAGCTCAAGCCTATGAATAGATTTATTTTAAAATAAGAGTATAATTTGGAGGGCACATTTCTTTCTTATTAACTACATTTTCTTAAAATTTTATTCATCCATCTACCCGCCCATTTATCCATCTAAGCTTCAACCCAGGTCATTCAACCACATATTTATCCACCCACCCATTTATCTATCCACCCAACCGTCCACTCATTCACCCAAGCACCCATTCATTCACTCATGCATACACATACCCACCCATCTATCCATCCATTTACCCACCCATCCACACACCCTCCCTCCCACTCATCCACCCCTCCCACTCATTCACCCCTGCTGAAACAATGAGATTACTGTGGATAAAAACCATTAGCTGATACTTCCCAAATGGTTCATAAGGAAAAGAGAGTATTAGTCTATTTAGTTTAACTTTTCTCAGCTTGGACCCTGTAGCTTCTTAGGGAAAGCAATATAGTGACTTGTAAACAAGGGTTGTAGAAAATCACTATATTTCCTTCCCTAAGAAGCCCTCAAACCACTAATATTCACCTTTGTCTTTGACTGAAAGCACGCTTTTGCCTCCTCTCTCTGTGTCAGGAGTACCTGGGCCTCCAGGTTCCCCTGGGAGTGTCGATCTTCTGAAAGGGGATCCAGGTGACTATGGCTTGCCAGGACCACCTGGCTCCCGAGGCCCACCAGGCCCTCCAGGGTGTCAGGGTCCCCCAGGATGTGATGGCAAAGATGGACAGAAAGGTATGAATGTTGGTATTGTGTTCTGTGGTATGTGTAGGCTTTCCTAACCTTAATTTAAAGGTCTGGGGTACTGTGTTCCTGCCATGATGCCATTCCTAATTCTTATGGAAATGATGTCACTTCTAAAATGTCTTGGCTTCCTCTAAAATGTCCTCAGGTTTTCTCCTTAAAGTTGAAAGAAGGGCACATAGGGACTGGACCTGGTAGTATGCCCGGCGTTTGATGTCCAGTGTGTCGCAGACTGGGTGGCCGTGTTCTCTTATAATCCCAGAACTTGAGAGGCAGCACCAGGAGGATTTGCAGTTCATGCTATTGACTATATAGTGAGTGTGAGGCCAGCGGAGGGTGCTTGAGACCTGTGTTAACTAATCTGGAAAAGAAAAAAAACTGAATCTTCTGCAGTAGAAATGAGCAATAGAAATATAAGGAGCCTCGCACAAGTGAACTAAAAATGCAGAAGCCATATTTAAGAAGTGAAACTAGCATGGTGTAATCCCAACGCATGAGAATTGCCATGAGTCCAAGACCAGCTTGGATTGCATAGCACATTCCAGGACAGTCTGAGTTATAGAGCAGGAACATGGCTCAAAAATGCCCACTCCATAACATTTTTTAAAAATATAAACAAGTGACTCAGGTGGGACCAGCCGGGAGGCACAGGCCTCAAGAGTTGCAGGGGACTTGCAGGGCAGCAGGGACAGGATCCTCTCAGCTTACAAGTGACAGAGCTGGATCAGCGACCCTCTCTGCCCTTTCCCTCCTAGTGGAGGGTCTGCCTCTAGGGCATGCTTCAGCCCAGAGACTCAGGTGAGATCTGCCATTTTCTCGGTGACTTTCTAAGGCGGAACCGGCCCGGAGGCACAGGCCTCAAAAGTTGCAGGGGAGTTGCAAGGTGACAGGGACACAACAAGCTCTAGTCAGAGACACCAAGAATATCTATCACCAGAGATCAAGAGATGGCAAAAGGCAAATGCAAGAATCCTACCAACAGAAACCAAGACTACTTGGCTTCATCAGAACCTAGTACTCCCACCACAGCAAGTCCTGGATATCCCAAAACAGCGGAAAAGCAAGATTTGGATCTAAAAATCATATCTCACAATGCTGATAGAGGAACTTAAGAAAGACATGAATAACTCCCTTAAAGAAATACAGAAGAACACAGGTAAAGAGGTACAAGCCCTTAAAGAGGAAACAAAAAAATTCCATAAAGAATTACAGGAGATCACAAGTAAACAAGTAGAAGCCCTTAAAGAGCAAACTCAAAAATCCCTTAAGGAATTGCAGGAAAACACAAACAAACAGGTGAAGGAATTGAGTAAAACCATCCAGGACCTAAAAAATGGAAGTAGAAACAATAAAGAAATCACAAAAAGAGACAACTCTGGAGTTAGAAATCTTAGGAAAGAAGTCAGGAAACATAGATGCAAGCATCACCAACAGAATACAAGAGATAGAAGAGAGAATCTCAGGGGCAGAAGATAACATAGACAACATTGACAGAACAGTCAAAGAAAATGCAAAATGCAAAAAGACTATAACCCAAAACATCCAGGAAATTCAGGACACAATGAGAAGACCAAACCTAAGGATAATAGGTATAGAAGAGAGTGAAGATCCCCAACTTAAAGGGCCAGTAAATATCTTCAACAAAATTATAGAAGAAAACTTTCCTAATCTAAAGAAAAAGATGCCCACGAACATATAAGAAGCCTATAGAACTCCAAATAGACTGGACCAGAAAAGAAATTCCTCCCACCGCATAATAGTCAAAACACCAAATGCACAAAACAAAGAAAGAATACTACAAGCAGTAAGGGAAAAAGGTCAAGTAACATAAAGGCAGGCCTATCAGAATTACACCAAACTTCTCACCAGAGACTATGAAAGCTAGAAGATCTTGGGCAGATGTCATACAGACCCTACAAGAACACAAATGCCAGCCTAGACTACTAGACCCAGCAAAACTCTCAATCACCATAGATGGAGAAACCAAAGTCTTCCATGACAAAACCAAATTCACACAATATAGTTCCACAAATCTAGCCCTTCAAAGGGTAATATATGGAAAACTCCAACGCAAGGAAGGGAACTACATCCCTGAAAAAGCAATAATGTAATCTTCCAACAAAACTAAAAGAAGATAGAGACATGAACGGAATGCCAGCTCTAACTACAAAACTAACAGGAAGCAACAATTACTTTTCCTTAATATCTATTAACATCAATGGACTCAATTCACCAATAAAAAGACATAGACTATCAGATTGGGTACATAAACAGGACCCAACATTTTGCTGCATACAGGAAACCCACTTCAGTGACAAAGACAGACACTACCTCAGAATAAAAGGCTAGAAAACAATTCTCCAAGCCAATAGTCCCAAGAAAAAAGCTGGAGTAGCCATTCTAATTTTGAATAAAATCGACTTTCACCCTAAAGTGATCAAAAAAGATAAGGAGGGACACTTCATATTCATCAAAGGTATGATCTACCAAGATGAACTCTCAATTCTGAACCTCTATGCTCCAAATGCAAGGGCATCTACATTCATAAAAGAAACTTTACTAAAGCTCAAAGCACACATTACACCGCACACAATAGTAGTGGGAAATTTCAACACCCCACTCTCTGCAATGGACAGATCATGGAAACAGAAACTAAACAAGGACACAGTGAGACTAACAGAAGTTATGAAACAGATGGATTTAACAGATATCTATAGAACTTTTTATCCTAAAACAAAAGGATATACCTTCTTCTCAGCACCTCATGGTACCGTCTCTAAAATTGACCATATAATTGGTCACAAAGCAGGCCTCCACAGATACAAGAAGATTGAAAAAATTCCTTGAATCCTATCAGATCACCATGGACTAAGGCTGCTCGTCAATAACAACATAAACAATAGAATGCCCACATACACATGGAAGCTTAACAACACTCTACTCAATGATAATTTGGTCAAGGAAGAAATAACGAAAGAAATTAGAGACTTTCTAGAGTTTAATGAAAATGAAGCCACAGTATACCCAAACCTATGGGACACAATGAAAGCAGTCCTAAGAGGAAAACTCATAGCTTTAAGTGCCTCCAAAAAGAAACTGGAGAGAGCATACACCAGCAATTTGACAGCACAACTGAAAGTGCTAGAACAAAAAGAAGCAAATTCACTCAAGAGGAGTCAAAGGCAGGAAATAATCAAACTCAGGGCTGAAATCAACCAAATGGAAACAAAAAGAACTATACAAAGAATCAACCAAACCAGGAGCTGGTTCTTTGAGAAAATCAACAAAATAGATAAACCCTTAGCCAGACTAACTAGAAGGAACAGAGATAGTTTACTAATTAACAAGATCAGAAATGAAAAAGGAGACATAACAACAGACACTGAGGAAATCCAAAATATCATGAGATCCTACAAAAGCCTATATTTAACAAAACTGGAAAACCTGGATGAAATGGACAATTTTCTAGACAGATACCAGGTACCAAAGTTAAATCAAGATGAGATCAACGATCTAAACAGTCCCATATCTGCTAATGAAATAGAAACAGTCAATAATAGTCTCCCAACCAAAAAACCCAGGACCACATGGGTTTAGTGCAGAGTTTTATCAAACCTTCAAAGAAGATCTAATACCAATACTCCTCAAATTATTCAACAAAATAGAAACTGAAGGTACTCTACCCAATTCGTACTTATGAAGCCACAATTACTCTTATACCTAAACCATACCAAGACCTAACGAAGAAAGAAAATTTCAGACCAATTTCCCTTATGAATATCGATGCAAAAAATACTCAACAAAATTCTTGCAAACCGAATCAAAGAACACATCAAAATGATCATCCACTATGATCAAGTAGGCTTCATCCCAGGGATGCAGGGATGGTTCAATATATGGAAATCCATGAACGTAATTCACTACATAAACAAACTCAAAGAAAAAAACCATATGATCATCTCACTAGATGCTGAGAAAGCATTTGACAAAATCCAACATCCCTTCATGATAAAAGTCTTGGAAAAATCAGTAATTCAAGGCCCATACTTGAACATAGTAAAAGCAATATACA
>JADRCD010119268.1:0-24009 GCA_019843815.1 Montemys delectorum
GTGGATTGAAGCTTCTGGAACTGTTGCGGGAAATATTTAAAAAGTCACCATCCCGCGCGCTATACCCAGCTACTCTCTGCCTGCCGTCTCTCTGTCTCTTGGCTAGCCCCAGTCCGTGGTCTTCCCAGCTCTGGTTCTTCCCAGCTCTGTTCCTCTGCCTCAGAGCTGCTTGTTCCTTCTCAACCATCTACCTCCTGTGGCTAGTTGTCACAAATCCCCTTAACCCAGTATATCAAAACTCTAGAATCTTATAATTAATCAGTCAGATTTATATTTCAATAAATTCTCAATTCACAAGAAGCCCACACAGTAATTTCAGAGCTAATTGATAATGATACAAGCTGTCCACCTAGATAAGACAAATTGTCCTGTAATTATCCAACCATTATAAGATATTCATAGCTACCTGTGGCTATTTAAAGCCATGTGGAATCTGGATCATCTTTCTCTTCCTTCATTTCCCTTCCTCTTTCTTCCCTTCTTCCTGTCCCTGTCCTGACTCTGAAACTTTTAGTTCCAACTCCCCTTTTCCTGTCCAATCATAGGCTTCTTGTTGTATTAATATTTAAATTAATTGGGGGAAAATTCTGCTACATGGAACCATGGGACAAAATCAATATTTGGGAAAAGTATTTGGGTCACAAGGATGAATTACTATACCATATATATTTACATCACAACTGCTGAGGTGGTGCAGCATTTAGGAAGAATACGGCAGTAAGCTGATGAAGGATGGGCGGAGTCTGAAAAAGATTTGGCATCTCAGCAGCAGTTGTTGCAGATGCTGCCCTTTTTCTGCCTGTTGTCTTCCCACCAATATCTCAGCAGTAGCACTACCTCCTCCTCTTTCTGTTCTCACAGTGTTTTAGCCAGGAGTGGTTGGTCAACACAAAATGGACTCTATCTTTTGTGTGCATATTTTGGTATTATTCTGTCTTATTGGTTTGGGTTTATTTTGCATTTTGCAAAGAGAGAGAGAGAGAGAGAGAGAGAGAGAGAGAGAGAGAGAGAGAGAGAGAGAGAGAGAGAGAGACAGAGAGAGACAGAGAGAGAGAGACAGACAGACAGACATAGACATAGAGACACAGAGACACAGGGAAGAAAAGAGACAGAGAGATACTGAGGGATTGAGAGACAGAATGGTTGGATGAGTAGGTAGGATGAGGAAAGATTTGTGGGAGGAGAAAAATATGATTAAAATATGTTATGGGGAAAAATTTGTCTATGATCCATTCTTTGTTGACTTTTATTTAAATGTGAAGGAGCAGTTTCACTTTTTTGTGTAGACATTCATCTAGTTTCCCCAAAACTCTTTGTTGGAAACAGTTAATCTTTCTTGTGCTTTTGATTATTTTAATTGTCATAAATAAGTTGGAATCACATGTGTGAGTTAACTGTTGAATCATAAACTTCATCTCTGTTCCACTGACTGCATCCCTCCTCAAACCAGTTTCACCAGCTTTGATGTCCACAGCACAGCAGGGAGCTGTGACATGACAAATCTGAGTCACTCTATTCTTTATTCTTCCCAAGATATCAAGGCCACACTGGCTCCTCAAATTTATTTGTGAAATTTAGATTCATTAACTGTAGTTCTTAACCGAGGCTCTGTGGTATTCACAGGGTGGCACTGGATGAAAGGCTATGTGTTTTGACTATCACCAATGCTATCCACTGAAAATCTTTCAGCCTCGGAACATGGAATTCCTATTTAGATAAACTTCACTTTTGAAATGATTTGTTCTTGTCAGGAGGTGGAGCTGGTGTTTTTATTTACGCTGACTCAAAGAAGTTACAGTAAGTAGAATTGCCCAGTCTTCTCATCAGACAAAGGTTTTCTAAAACAACAATAGGGACACCTCAGCTTGGCTGCCCTCAGGAAAGCATGTTTAGGAACAGTACAGGCCTGGAGAATAGCCTACATATCTCCACTTAATGTGAGAAAGAGGGCAAGCATCTGCCCAGGGCAAGCTTGACATCCTTGTTCCTCAGTGTATAGATGAGGGGGTTGAGGGTTGGGCTGAGGACTGAGTACAGCACTGAGGTAAATTTGCTTCTTTCTGGGCTGTAGCTGGAAGCAGGACTGATATAAGCACAGAACACAGATGAGTAGTACACAGAGACCACGATGAGGTGGGATGAGCAGGTAGAAAAGGCCTTCCTCTTGCCCTCAGCAGAACGCATGCGCAGGATGCTGGCAATGATGCAGCCATAGGATAACAGGGTTAGCACAAAGTTGATGCCTCCATAAAAGGCATCTGCCATAAGAGTCATAACGCTATTAATGTATGTGGGGCTACAGGAGAGCAGGAGGAGTGGGGGGATCTCACAGAAGAAGTGGGTGATGACCTTTGGGCCACAGAATGACAGCCGTGTCATTAGACCAGTGTGCACAGATGCATTCAGAGCACTGGTGGACCATACACCTATGGCCAGGGCCCCGCACAGCTGTGGGCTTATCCTAGAACTGTAGTGCAGGGGACAGCAGATGGCCACATAACGGTCATAGGCCATGACCGTGAGCAGCAGCAGCTCAGAGGATCCAGACCACAGAAGGAAGAAGAGCTGGGCCATGCACCCTTTGAAGGAGATGGTGTTTTCCTCAGACACTAGGCCAATCAGTGCCTTGGGCAACACAGAGGAGGTGCAGATAATGTCCATGGTCGCTAAATTGCACAGGAAAAAGTACATGGGACTGTGGAGCCCAGTGCTGGAGGTGACCAAAGCAATGATCACAATGTTGCCCATTAGAGCCATTGTGTAGAGGGACAGGAAACAGCCTGTTAGGAACAGTCTTAGACCAGGGTGCTCTGAGAACCCTTGTAGAACAAACTGTGTCACTACTGTTTGGTTGGGACTGACCATCTTTGTGTAGAGAATCCAGTTCATAGATGTGTGGATTGGCTTCTGAGAAAAAAATTACACTTTATCATGCCAAAGTCTGGTTTTGAAACTTGATCATCTCACAGTTCTCTGCTGTCAGAAAGGGAAAGAGTGAATGTATTTGCATCAGGGAAGCCTCTCATCCCATAGTTTCTTACCGTAATTGTTAGTATTTGTTTACAGTTGAATTTTCACCTAGGAATCTCTCCCTATAGATTTAGATCAAGGAGGACGTCTGCCCCACCCATCCTTTTGCACATGTGAAATGAGCTTAGCATTCCTAGCTCAATACCTGTCTGTTTTCCTTCTACATCACCTGAAAGTACTATGCTCTCCTGACAGTGCTGGAAACAGTAGCTGTCCCTCCTACAGCTGGTATTCTCCATGCAATGGCAACTTTGAAGGAACACACACTGAGCTGGCTCTTGCAGTGTCCTTCATACCTGGCCTATTGATTCTGAGTCACTTTTTCCTCTAATATTTGGAAAAGTATTTCTCTTCTACCCACTGAAACTTGATAATTATCATGTCCTTGCCTAAGTAGACATGTATCTTCAGTTTCAACTTACTGTGATATGTGACTTCTCCTGTGGATGAAGCTATCCTGACTCTAACCAGCTTCAAATCTATCACTCCAGAGAGCGTTTCTAAAATCCCCAGCCTATAGACAGATTGTACTTCTGTTGCTTTTCTGTCTCAACAAACCACAGTGATATCAAAGTCAACACACCCAGAAGTGAAATAATTGCCATAGTCTTCAGATGTTTTTCAGTGTGCTTTCACTGGCATGGATAGAAATTCACTACCCTCTCCCCAGTGCTTTGAGATGTTTATTTTATAGAGCACTACTCGATCTCTCTGAGCCATTTTTTACCTTTACCCTATGCCCATGAGAGGTCCTCAGTAGCTTCCTTTTTCTATATGACAAATATGTTCTTCTACATCCCCTTACCTTTCTTGTCCAACTTACCCTCAAAGTATAGTATATCTAGGATTATAACATATTCCCAATTTCTCTAAGTTTTTCATAACTTCTGGCTTCTTTTCCTTTCCAACATTTGCAATTTCCTCCTCCATCACTCAAGGAGTGTGTACCTTTAGATCATTAGCCTTTGGGCCCTAGTCCAAATTCACTGTCTCTCTCCAGTCCTTCAGCAAATCGCACTCTATAGCTTGATATAGAAGTCTCATCTGACATCACTGTTCACTTTTTCTACGGGTTTTCATGAGTTCCTATGTGAACACACTCTATCCTATCTGTAAACATCTTTGTGGTAATTATTTACAGTGTCACTTATCTGGAAATATCCTTTGCTTTGCCTTTCACTATCCAAGATAAAAGAATTTTTTCCATCATAACTGAGCATATCCATGGCATATTAGTCAGTGTAGTGTGCTCCAGTCACTGAATCCAGTGGCACTAAGCATTTCCTGATTTGTCTTACACCTATCTCCTAACACTGCATTTTCTTTCTTTATATATTTATTTATATTAGATATTTTCTTTATTTACATGTCATATTTCCCAGTTTCCCCTCCAAAAAAACTAAACCAAAACAAAAAATAAAAAAATCAAAAAACAAAAGGAAGAACAAACCCCTGTTCCCTCCCCCCTCCCCCTGCCCGCCACCCAACTCTCTCACATTTACTGGCCCTGGCATTCCCCTACACTGGGGCACAGAACCTTCACAGGGCCAAGGGCCTCTCCTCCCATTGATGACTGACTTGACCATCCTCTACTATACACATGCTGCCGAAGCAATCTGAAAGTGGAAACAACCCAGATGTCCCTCAACAGAGGAATGGATACAGAAATTGTGGTACATCTACACAATGGAGTACTACTCAGCTATTAAAAACAATGAATTTATGAAATTCTTAGGGAAATGGATGGATCTGGACAATATCATCCTGAGTGAGGTAACCTAATCACAAAAGAACACACATGGTATGCACTCTCTGATAAGTGGTTATTAGCTAACACTGCATTTTCTTTGGTCACATTTTATCTCCTGTATCATTTCTGTAGTATGCCTTACAACCTATTTTGTCCTTATCCTGATCTTACATGTTGAATTTTAAACATTATTTCTGTCTCCATTTCAAACTAGCGATATCCAAATATAGTATTTGCTGTCTTCAACCATAAGGACAGTGTTAGATCTGACCATATGTTTCCCTCCTCAATTCTATTGCACTAAAGAACACTAGAGAATACATAGTTTGATATTTCAAGTTGCTCTACAGAAAAAGAATTCAGATGTAAATTCCTCATGTTGTTCCGGTATATTTTGAATCTGACTGGCTAATTTAAGTAAGCCTGAATTTTGGATTGTACTCCTGGTAGTACTGATAATCTATGAGTGATATTCAGCACCTTCCTTGGGGAGTACTGATTAGGATCACCTCAGACTGAGGTAAAGAGAAATAATAGAAAATAATTGAAACCTATTAAAAACATTTACTGTTTGATAGATTTTTTGTTACCAATAGCATATATAATAAAATGGGAAATACCAGATTTATAAATGACAGAGAAATGTAATAAATCGGGTGATTCGAGGAGACAGACTTATGTCCAAATACTTATGGATATATAATTTATTACAAAGGAGTTAAAAAAATACACACTAGAGAAAAGAAAAATACGTACTTTTTTTCAACTAAGGATCATGGTCAAATTGGATGATTACATGTAGGAGAATTATACTATCACTTGGTTAGAGTTACATGAAAATATTTTATACTACTTGTGGCTATTGTAAAATCTGGGGGGAGGGTCTCTGTGAGGTGAGACTGGGAGAAGTGTTTGATGGAAAAAAAGAAAGAGAAAGAGAGAAAGAAAAAAGTACTGTTTTCCTAATTTCTTTCTTGGTCTGTTTATCCTTTGTATAAAGGAGGGCTACTGATTTTTGAATTAATTTTTTATCCAGCCACTTTACTGAAGGAGTTTATCAACTGTAGTTCTCTTTGATTTCTTCCTTTTCAATTGTATACCCTCTGACCTCTTTTAGTTGTCTTATTGCTCTAGCTAGTACTTCAAGTATTATATTGAATAGTCAGGGAGAGAGTGAGCAGCCTTGTCTTGTCCCTGATTTTAGTGGAATTACTTTAAGTTTCTATCCATTTAATTTCATATTGGCTACTGGCTTGCTGTATACTGCTTTTATTATGTTTAGGTATGTGCCTTATATACCTGATCTCTCTAAGACTTGTAACATCTTGAAGGGGTGTTGGATTTTTGTCAAAGGCTTTTTCAGCATCTAATGAGATGGTCATGTGTTTTTTTTTTAGTTTGCTTATATGTAAGATTATGTTGATGTATTTTTATACATTAAACCATCCTTGAATCCCTGGGATGAAGCCTACTTGATCATGCTAGATTGTATTTTTGATGTGTTCTTGGATTAGGTTTTTGAGCATTCTGTTATGCTTGTAGACAGGAGCCTAGTGTAGCTGTCTTTCAAGAGGCTCTTCCTAGCAAATGACTGAAACAGATACAGATATTCACACCCAAATATTGGGCAGAAGTTGGGGACTCTTATGGAAGAGTTGGGGGAAAAGATTGAAGGCTCTGTAGTGGATGGGAACTCCACAGGAAGATCAACAGAGTCAACTAACCTGGATGCTTGGGGGCTCTTAGAGACTGAGCCACCAACCAAAGAGCACACACAGGCTGGACCTAGGCCCCCTGCACATATGTAGCGGATATGCAGCTTGGTCTTCATGTGAATCCCCCAACAACTACAGTGGGGACTATCCCTAAAGCTGTTGCCTGTCTGTGGAATATGCTCCCCTAACTGAGCTGCCTTGTCTAGCCTCAGTGTGAAGACTTGCACCTAGCCCTTCAGAGACTTGATGTATCAGGGTAGGGGAATATCCAAGGTGGGCCTCTACCCTCTTAGAGGAGAATAGGAGACGGGGGAGGAATTCTGTGAGGGGAGACCAGAAGGGAGGCATCAATTGGGATGTAAAGTGAATAAATAAATAAATTAATTAAAAAACAAATGAGCAAACAAAAAATTATGCTAGATCCTTATCATTAATCTTTAAAAAAAGACTAGACTCCAAGTGGACTGAGACCTCAACCTAAGACTCAACACCCTGAAAATGACAAAGGAGAAAATAGGGAATATGCTTGAACTCATTGTCACTGGAAAGTTCTTTCTGAACAGAACAGGTACTATAGGCATTGAGATTAATAATTGACAAATAGGCTCACTTATAACTGCAGTGCTTCTGTACAGGAAAGAACATCTTCATTTGAGTTAAGAGGTATCCTAGAGAATGGCAAAAATCTTTACCATTTAGACGTCTGACAGAGTATTAATATCTAGAATACAGAAATAATTAAAAACTTTAAACAAGAAAACAAACAGCCCAACTGACCTGGGAACTTGAACGAAACAGAGAATTTTCAAAAGATGTAACAGAAATACTAGCATGGATGTCCTCTGAGAGGTCCAGCAAGCAGCTGACTGAGACAGACAAGGTACTTACATCCCACCACTGGACTGAAGTTGTTGTTGACTGACACATATACAGCAGAAGACATCCTGGTCTGGCCTCAGTGGGAGAAGACACACCTAACCCTTGAGAAATTTGAGACCCCAGTGGGTGGGTAGGCCTGGCAGAGTGGGCACATTCTCTTGGAGAAAGGGGAGGAGGAATGAGATGAGGAACTGTGGGAGAGTGGACTGGGAAGGGGGCAATGGCTGGACTGTAAAAAAAGTAGTAAAAAGTGTTCAACATGCTAAGTCATCAGAGAAATGCAATTTAAAACTTTTTTGAGAGTAAATGTTACTCCAGTCAGAATGAACAAGAGAAGAAAAGACAGCCAATGCTAGCAAATATGTGGGGGAAAGGAACTAGAACTTACTCAGTACTAGTGGGAGTGTAAACTGATACAGCTCCTATGGAAATCAGTAGGGCTGGTCATTAAGGATGGAAACAGATATAGTACATACTTCAGGTATACCACTTTTAAGCATAAACCCAAAGGACTACATACCTTAATAAAGCAACATTTGTTCTTACATGCTCATTGCTGCTCTATTCACAGTAGCCTGGAAAAGGAAATGACATAAATGTTCATCATATGATGAACAGTGAGTGAACATGTGGTATTTACAAAATGGAATATCACTCAGCTGTTAAGACAAATACAAGTATGAAGATTTAGGAAAATGGGCAGAGCTGGAAGCAAACATCCTGAGTAAAGTGGCCCTGACTCAGAAAGAGAAAGATTGCCTGCTTCCTCTCACATGTGGACATTACCTTTTAAGCTTTCGATATGTGTGTTTCCTTTGGAATACTACAGAGGGTAGCATCTAGTAAGGCAACATGTGGACGTAGAAGGGGAGATGACATATAATGTTTCAGAGGTGGAAAGAGCAATATTAAATAAGACAAATGAAATAATGTGGGGGATGGGACAGAGGGTAGAAGAAGTACTATGCAGAAGGTCATGTACCATTGAAACCTTTTGAAAAATCTCTATGGATATCTGTTGCAGTAGAAGCTTCCTAAAATATACTAATTTACAGATATAAAAATATTTAAATGAGACTACTTTATTATGAGGGGCAACAGCTCAACTAGATACCACATGCTACTAAACAAAACTCCAGTATCAATAATAGATTAACACTTTAAGAGGTGTTAATCACTGGATATTGCTGACTCTCAGACATTACAGGCTCTTGATATTCCTCTTAGTTACCATCCCCCTCTTGCCAGAGATACCACCTACTTGGACCATCAACATGGAGAAATCAAGTAGGTACAGACCTGCAAGCTTCACCACTACTCGCTTGCTTCCATAGCTCTGAAAGATGTTGTGCAGACCTCTTGAGGAGAAAAAAACCATCACCAATTTCATCTGGTTCTAAACCCTACAAGCTACAGCAACAACCACAGGCTTAGTAAGACATGGTCACTGATGGGACAGTGACATGGATGCTATGGGATAAGCAAACACTTTCTCATTGAATTTACGACCCACTTCTCTAGATGGAACTCATACCTGGAACTGTTAACTAAGCCAGGAGACTGTGGCAAGATCAATCTTAGGTCTAGGTACTTGTCAGGGTATGAGGACATGTGGAAAAAGTAGTATTTATGCACACTAGAATGTTCAGAATAACATGATACCATACAAGAAATGGAAAATGAGTGGGAATAGAGAATAATATGTGATGAAATACAAGCCAGGCACAGAAAGAGAGATACTATGTTTATCTCTCACATGTATAAACTAGTAGGATAATGATTAATAGGCTTGATAACTGGCAAAGATGAAGAAATGCTAAGGAATAAAGGACAATGAGAACCAAGTACATTTAGAAATAATAAGTTCCAGTGCTCCACACGGAGTGAAGACACCCCACAGTCATCTCTTACATACTTACAAATAACTGGAAGAGAGGAATGCAAAGCTAGAAAAGACAGAGATAAAAAGTAATAGTATCATAAACATTTGCTTAGAATATCTATTAACATTTTGAAATGTCAACACAGTAATGTCTTGTTTTTCCAAATAGTAACAAAGATTGACAACATTCATGGCAGATTTATTCATATGGCACTTCAGAAAGATTTATCACAGAATAGAAAATTATAAACAGACAATAGTATGGAGTCCAAAATTTAAGATGTCCAAAATAACTCTTCACAATGAAGTTAAATGCTTTCATGCAGAGCAAAATGTGCTCAAAATCAGACCTATAGCATAAAATACACATTTGTGTCACCTATGGATTATTGTGACCTGAACAAGAGGGTGCAGAGGAATTCTGGGATTCTGAAAATGTCCTACATCTTCATAGAACTGTGCTACATGAAAGTAGCATTGTGTAAAAGACATTAGATGGTTAAAAGTATGGAAACCTCTTCTTTAAATGTACCTTAAAAATTATAAAGATTACCTCACTTGCTAAGTTTTCTTTAAGAAAAGTTTTCATGTTCATGTTTAAAGTCATTTAGTGTTAGAGCAAATGGAAACTATATTAGGGGTAATGGGAGCCACATTGAAGGGGGGCAACAGCAATGAGAAAGGGAGGGTGTGTTATCTATGAAATTGGATCATTACTAGAGAGGTCACATGGAGATACTCTTGTGAACGCCATAATGCAATGCCTTTGCCACTCTATATATCCATGGCTACACCTAAACTTGTGCGTTCACTCTACCACAGTGAGAGATGGAATGTGAGTATGTGTCAAGCACCAAACAGGTCTGAATGAACACAAGAAAACATCAATGAATCCACAGCAGGTGTGCCAACATTTCCGATCAAATAAATCTATATCAACCACATTAATAAGTAACATCCCTTAGTCCACTGCAAACACTTAGAAATAAGAATCGAACAATTACAATGAATGTCTGAAGCCTGATAAACATGGTCTTTTAGTAAAGGGATTAAGAGCTTGTTCAGGGCCAAGGCTTTGACACTACAGTAAGAACATGTAAGATTCTTCAGTGTCTTGATGAATAAGAAGGACCCATAGAAGAGACTAGATATCATGCAGGGCTTTGGGTTGTGAACCCTGAAGGTCCTAGGACAGAAATAACTAGTGAAATCAGGTGCTAGATTGGAGAATTCCCAAGTCTACATTGAGACTGACTAGCAAACTGTAGACGGGCTTTGTTCTTGAAGAACAAACAGTGGAAAGGAGATTAGAAGATCATCATTACTTAATCTGTTGAAGGACAAAGGCTGGATTATTGCACACAACATTCATATAGTCTCAGCTTCCTACAGGGTACGTGCTGGCTTCTTAGGAAAAGTACTAATATCACCTTGTATACTTCCCCTAGTGGTACCAGTTGCTGCTTCTCATCAGGATCAAACCAGGCACACCCTGCACAGTATCATGGAGGAGTCTCAGTATTTGTACTATCACAGAAGATAAACTACAGATAAAAGAGGTTGGAGAAAACTCACTTTGGTGGCCAAAGACTGCCATTTTGTCTGCATTGGCCACTAGCGGCATGCTATAAACTGTTACATCCAACAGGCTAATGCACAGGGTTTTTTTGTTTGTTTGTTTGTTTTTTTCTGGGATAGTTTGAATGCATGACAGAGAGTAGAATAACACAGAAAACCACAAATCAATATTTATTCTTTTCATACATACTGTGTTTTGCAAGCATTATTTTGATGTCATTCTTAGAGTCTAGCAGAGACATGTAATATCATCTTACTCAGATATAATACTGCTATGTAGAGGAAAACAATAAGTTTTACAACTGCTCACCCAGGTGTTCTGTGAAGCAGTCAGATGATCTGCATGTACTTGAGCCCTTTGTTCATAGTTCCATTCTACTCTTTGTGAATTTAGTTTTTATTGCTAGTGTACCCATTTCTTCCTAAGAGGACATGGGAGAATCTAGTATCTAGGTGGGGGTTTGTGGGGAACAAATTTACAACATCCTCTCATGGTTACAAGTAAGCCAGATCTCAATAAGGCTGACTTGAAAACCTTCAGAAGCTGAGCCTCAATGAAGATCCTCACCACAGTCATGAACTGGAGTGTCTGAAGATGCCACAGTCTGGCAAGAAAAAAGGATAAAGGAAACATCTACACCCCCACCCCAGTCCCCCTTTGTGTTTGGCCATTTTCTTTTTTTTTTAAATTAGGTATTTTCTTTATTTACATGTACATTTTCCCTTTCCCAGGTTCCCCTCCAAAACAAACAAACAAACAAACAAACAAACAAAAACAGTGCCCCTTTGTGTTTGGCCATTTTCTTGATATTAATATAGACATCTGTAATTGTTTCTTTAGGTGACTCCCAGTCATGCCATCTCTGATCTGCAGCAGACAGGGTAAGATTAACACCATTGGGGCTTGGCTGGTGTTTTAACTTCATGGACAGGGAAGGTCATTTTCTGTAACTCAACAGTGGACTCTGAACAATGGTGTAAAGGATTCTCTTCTCTGGCATTTCTGGATGCTAAGACAAGACAAGACAATATTCAACCCCCATCTAGTCATCTGTATATAACTTAGAGTCTTCTAAATGTGTTGATTTCATTTCAAGACTAGTGTGAGCCCTGTGGGTGGGGAATGAGTAATGCTGTTTATGAACATAAGGCAAAAATGTCAGACATGAAAAACTGATCATGACTAGAAGTCAGACCTTTTGTTGTTTATACAGTGGAGTAGAAAACCAAATATTTCTATTATCTTCTGCCTTTTGCCCCAGGACCATTTATTAGAATTAAAACTCATTGAAATCATAAGTTGATGTCCCTCCATGCTGATGTCCAATCACTGGGACAAATATCACTTTTATAATGAGATTTTACTTTGCAGCTTCATTGGCAGCTAGAAGAGTCAGATAAATGAAATTTTTCTTTTGGCTCACCTTTCCCTGTCACAGTGAATTCAGGTGACAGATGGCTTCCACAAAGTGTACACTGTACTGAGCACAGACTCTCCTGCAAGCAGCAAGTCTTTAGTGTCCCTCTGAAGCTCTGTCTTCATTTGAGTACAGATCATTGGCCTTCAGAAATACCTGTTACTTCTGAGACTGGGGCAGGCACTTGTCCTGTTGCCTCTTGGGATAGAAACTCAAGGAAAAAGCTCTTAGGATCAATTAAAGGGGACTCCTGGATGCATGACCCAAGCTCTCTGTAGACTGGTATGGAGGAGGAAGGTCAGGGGAGTCACATACAGTGGGCAGGAGCAGTACTCCCTCTGCCAACCCTGTTCATGTATGTGTCAGAATGTCTTTGGTGTTTTCATACCCTGTATGGAAGTTCTCACCATGGTACAAATTGACTCCTCTGTATTCTGCTGAGAGTACCTTGTCTCTATTTTAAACACATGGAATGTGTTTTTTAAAGTATACTGTACAAATACACCTCTTCTTCCTCACTCTACATTCAATTCTTGCTGTATATTTTTATGAATTAATGTTCTGTCAGCACTTCCATTCTGTTTGTTACCTTTCTAATCATTTAAAACATTCATTCAGGCCTGAGACTATATATACAGGTAACAGTTTACAAATATAACAGGTTATATTTAGGAATATACATGAATATACTCATATGCCTTCAATGACAAACAATAAATAAATAAAAAGAAGTTATGAATTTAGAGAAGAATCAAGTAGGGACATATGGTAAGGTTTCCAGGGGGGAAGAGGATAGTATAAAAGTTAAAAATCAAAGTATAATCTTAACAAGTTTTAAAAATAAAAATGTTAATGTTTTATGTGTCACCAATCCTTTATAAAGGAAAATATACATAAACCAACTTAAGTAAAATTTTTAATTGAGAGATATTTTTCATACAATTATATTTTAACAGCTGTTTCCCTTCTCCAATCTCCTCCTATATTCTCTTTATTCACACAACTCCATGCCATTTCTTCCTCTCTGACTTTAGAAAAACCAGCCCAAATCCATAAAAATAGAAAGCCTGAAGCCATAATAGACAAGTAAAAGACCATTCAGAGAATAACCAACCAAAGAAATGAGAGATAAAGTCTACTAAAATACTATTGAGTTAATTTTTCCCCTATTTACTGCTTGTCATTTAGTCTACCAGTTAGTGGAGTTTATATTCTTGTTGATACTTTATTGGAGACAATGAATTATCCCTGAAAAGTCCAAGGTCTCTCATTATTTGCACATTGTCGAGCTGTGACTTTCTGTTTGTTCCCATCTACTACAGGAGAAAGCTTCTCTGATGATGCCTAAATGAAACACTGTAGCAAAATAGCAAAATGTCTTTAGGAGTCACTTTGTTGCTACTTACCTTCAACAAAACTATAGTGTTTGGTGCTCTCCTTGGTCCATGGCCTATTTAGTCTCAGGTTCTTGAGCACATAAGCAGTGTCAGGAATGGGTTTCATTTCATAGAGTAAACTTTACATTCAATAAGATAATGGTCAATTGCTCCCAAAAGTTTTGTGCAACAGTTTATCATGCAATCAGTTCACCATTGTAAAGTGATCTGTTTTTTAGCTGGGGTGGCACTTAATTTCTGTTGCAGATTTCATGTTTTCAACACCTGAAAATATTTTATGGTATAACAATACCCCATTTTTATCAAATAACTCACTGATAGACATCTAGGGTAAAACAACTTCTGGGATTTATGAATAGAGCAGCAACGAACATGGATTAGCAAGTGTCTCTGTTGTAGAATGTAGAATCTTTTGGATTTATCTACCCAAATGACAAGCTGGATCTTCAGTTACATTGATTACTATTTTCCCAAGGAATTGTCACATTGATTTCCCTACTAATACTAAGTTAGTAGGTGCCTCAGGTCGGCCAGTCTGGGTCTACCTCAACTCGTGGGAGAAACAGGGTCCTAGTCAGGTCGACAAGGCGTAGGCAAAGAAATGATGACAGAGATGACACATGGAAGTGCAGGATCTGAATGTATTTCTTAAAAATGGCATCAGGCTTTTATAGTCATTGCAAAAGAGAATGAGAAATTTGGCAGCTCAGCAGTTGAGGTACATCTGAGGCCACCTGGAACACACTGGGTCTAAAGCAGCCACCTCTTCTGGACAAGTGCTGCTTTGAGCCTCATGCAGTCCAAAGCCCCCCGGGGCCAGAGCACTGAATCTGAATGAAATGAGTCTAAGTTTAAGTCCTAGTCCATCTAAGTTTGTGCACAAAGTGAAAACCAGGCTTATATAATAAACAGAAAACAGGGCGAATGACAAAAGTCACATAGGCAGGTGACAGTCACATCAAGGTCAGTAAGATCATGTAGGCAGGTGATGGTTGCATCAAGGTCGGTAAGATCAGGTATACAGGTGTGAAGCAGGCTGGAAGAGCAGTGGTGCCCTCCCCGCTAATTCTCTGGATCTGCTGGAGTCAGGTACCAGGAAGTTCCAATCTAGCAGTTCCTAAAAATGCCCTTAAGTGAGGGGAGCCCTTCCATTACTCTCTTGTATGTAAAACAGTTTTGTCTTCTGTGGGACTGCCCTGAGAATTCTAACTATGTGCCTGACTTCTATTGCTAACTGAGGACATCCTATCTGATAAGGCAGCTTCCTTGTGAGAAATTCCAAGCTAAGGACAGCTTGGAATTAGGATATATTGGAACACTGTGCTGGCCAGGGGACAATGCCCTTTTTTAGTCATTTACAAATCATTTTTTGGGATACCTTTATGCCTGAATAAGAGGCGTGTTGATGATTGGAAAGACTAATCTGGAACACGTCTGAGTTAGGAGATGTCAATGACTGGAGGCACAAACTCCCTTTGAAGTCATATCTTCTCTTGTCTGCAATCAGGCTTTTACCTCTGATATTGCAGATGTTACTGGAGTAGATGAGTGGGCGTGGCAAGTAGGCTGTCCAAATTTCCACTAACACCAGGCATGGATGACTGCTCTCCTTACCTCACATCTTCATCAGCATGATCTATCATTTGTTTTGTTGACCTTTGCCTTTCTGAGTTGCGTAAAAAGAATCTGAAAGTAATTTGATTTGCATTTCCCTGATGACTAAGGTTGCTGAACATTTCTTTAAGTGTTTATCAGCCATTTGTATTTCATATTTTGAGA
This sequence comes from Montemys delectorum, assembly GCA_019843815.1. Taxonomy (NCBI): domain Eukaryota; kingdom Metazoa; phylum Chordata; class Mammalia; order Rodentia; family Muridae; genus Montemys; species Montemys delectorum. The sequence continues at coordinate 15,429 of JADRCD010119268.1, forward strand.
ATTCTGTGTTTAGTTCTGTACTTTATTTTTTTGTTGTTTTTGTAGAACATGATTTTAATATTTTCAACTGTTAATATTCAACAAACAGAATAATTATTTTAAGATATATTTTGTTATGTCTCCCTATTCATTTTTTATTTAATTAATTTGGATCGCTTTGTGCCCTCTGGTTAGTCTGGCTATGGGTTTATCTATCTTGTTGATTTTCTCAAAGAATTAGCTCCTGGTTTTGTTGATTCTTTATATAGTTCTTTTTGTTTCTATTTGGTTGATTTCAGCCCCGAGTTTGAATATTTCCTGCCATCTACTCCTCTTGGGTGAATTTGCTTCTTTTTGTTCTAGAGCTTTCAGATGTGTTGTCAAGCTGCCAGTGTAAGCTCTCTCCAATTTCTTTTTGGAGGCACTTAGAGATATGAGTTTTCCTCTTAACACTGCTTTCATTGTGTCCCATAAGTTTTGGTATGATATGTCTTCATTTTCATTAAATTCTAAAAAGCCTTTAATTTTTTCTTTATTTCTTCCTTGACAAAGTTATTATTGAATAGACCATTGTTGAGCATCCATGTGTATGTGTGATTTCTGTTGTTTTTGTTGGTATTTAAGTCCAGCCTTAGTCTGTGGTGATCTGATAGGGTGAATGGGATTATTTCAATCTTCTTGTATCTGATGAGGCCTGTTTTATGACCAATTATATGGCCAATTTTGGAGAAGGTATTATGAGGTGCTGAGAAGAAGGTATATTCTTTTGCTTTAGGATGAAATGTTCTACAAATATCTATTATATCTATTTTTTCATATCTTCTGTTAGTTTCACTGTGTCTCTGTTTAGTTTGTGTTTCCATGATCTGTCCATTGCTGAGAGTGAGTGTTAAAGTCTCACACTATTATTGTGTGGGGTATGAGGTGTGATTTGAGCTTTAGTAAAGTTTATTTTATGAATGTGGGTGCCCTTGTATTTGGAACATAGATGTTCTGAATTGAGAGTTCATCTTGGTAGATTTTACTTTTGACCAGTATGAAATGTCCTTCTTTATCTTTTTTGATAACTTTTGGTTGAAAGTTGACTTTATTCAATATTAGAATGGTTACTCCAGCTTGTTTCATGGGACCATTTGCTTGGAAAATTGCTTTCCAACCTTTTTCTCTGAGGTAGTGACTGTCTTTGACACTGAGATGCACTTTCTGTATGCAGCAAAATGCTGGGTCCTGTTTATGTATCCAGTCTGTTAGTCTATGTCTTTTATTGGGGGATTGAGTCCATTGATGTTAATAGATATTAAGGAAAAGTAATTGTTACTCCCTGCTATTTTTGTTGTTAGAGGTGGAATTATGTTGTGTGGCTATCTTCTTTTGGGTTTGTTGAAAGATTACTTTCTTGCTTTTTTCTTGGGTGTAGTTTCCCTCCTTGTGTTGGTGTTTTCCCTCTATTATCCTTTGTAGGGCTGGATTTGTAGAAAGATATTGTGTAAATTTGGTTATGTCATGGAATATCTTGTTTCCTCCATTTATGGTAATTGAGACTTTTGCTGGGTATAGTAGTCTGGGCTGGAATTTGGTTTTTTAGCGTCTATATGACATCTGCCTAGGATCTTCTAGTTTTCATAGTCTCTGGTGAGAAGTCTGATGTAATTCTGATAGGTCTGCCTTTATATGTTACTTGACCTTTTTCCTTACTGTTATTTGACCTTTTCCCCTTACTGCTTTTAATATTCTTTCTTTGTTTAATGCATTTTGTGTTTTGATTATTATATGATGGAAGGAATTTCTTTTCTGGTCCAGTCTATTTGGAATTCTGTAGCCTTCTTGTATGTTCATGGGCATCTGTTTATTCAGGTTAGGGAAGTTTTCTTCTATAATTTTGTTGGAGATATCTACTGATCCTTTAAGTTGGGAGTCTTCACTCTTTTCTATACCTATTATTCTTAGATATGGTCTTCTCATTGTGTCATGGATTTCCTGGATGTATTTTGTTAGCATCTTTTTTTGCTTTTTGCATTTTCTTTGACTGTTGTGTCAATGTTTTCTATGGTATCTTCTGCCCCTGAGATTCTTTCTTTCATCTCTTGTATTCTGTTGGTGATGCTTGCACCTACGACTTCTGATCTCTTTCCTAGGTTTTATATCTCCAGGGTTGTCTGCCTCTGTGATTTCTTTATTGTTTCTATTCCCATTTTTAGATCTTGGATGGTTTTGTTCATTTCCTTCACCTGTTTAATTGTGTTTTCTTGTAGTTCTTTAAGGGAGTTTTGTGTTTCCTCTTTAAGGGCTTCAAGCTGTTTACCTGTATTCTCCTCTGTTTCTTTTAGGGAGTTATTTATGTTCTTAAAATCCTCTATCATCATAATGAGAAGTGATTTTAGATCCAAACCTTGCTTTTCTGGTGTGATGGAGTATCCAGGACTTGCCAAGGTGGGAGAATTGGGTTCTGATGATGCCCAGTAACCTTGATATCTGTTGTTTCCGTTCTTATGCTTGCCTCCCACCATCTGATTACCTCTAGTGCTACCTGCCCTGGCTATATCTGACTGGAGCCTGTCCTTCCTGTAATCCTGGTTGTATCAAAACTCCTCAACGTTCAGCTGTCTGTGTGATCCTATGATTCTAGCATCCTGTGATCCTGAGATGCTGAATGTTTCAGAGCTCCTGGGAGTCAAGCTGCCTCTGATGCCTGAGATCCTGGTGTGACCAAGCTCCTGTGATCCTGTGATCCTGTGATCCTGGGTACGTTAGAGCACCTGAGAGTGGAGCTTCTTCTAGGTGTTGTGGACTGGCTGTAGAGTTCGTGCCCGAGGTCTGCTCAGGGTACTGGTCCAGACCCGAAGGAACCTGTGCCAATGGTCAGGTGGAGTTCCTGGGTGCCTGGGTCCTGCTGGTTCCAGTTATTTCTGGTGTTGGGGCAGATGTTGTGTCTTCCTTACCTCTGATACTATGATCCTGGGTGTGTTAGAGTGCCTGGACTTCCTTTGAGTGTTATGGGACTGGCTTCAGAGTTCTCGCCCAAGGTCTGCTCAGGGAACTGGCCCTTACTGGAAGGCTGTACTTTAATTTTTAATCTTGAGTTTTTTTATGCTCAGTGTGTGTGTGTGTGTGTGTGTGTGTGTGTGTGTGTGTGTGTGTGTGTGTTCTTTATATATTTTAGATATTAGTCCTCTTTCATAGGTCTAATTGCTTTGGTACATTTGCTTGGAATATTTTTCCATCCTTTTAATCTGAAGTGTTAATATCCTTGATATTGAGGTGTGTTTCTTGGATAGAGGAGAAGGATGACTCCTGTTCGCAAATATGATGTTAGCCTGTCTTTTTTTTTTTTTTAAAAAAGTTTTTTATTGGTTATTTTATTTATTTATATTTCAAATGTTATCCCCCTTTCCAGTTTCCCCTCGATAAACCCCCTATCTCCTCCTCCCCCCACCTCCATGAGGATGCTCTCCCACCTGCCCACCTACTCCTACCTCAGCACCCTAATGTTCCCCTATCCTGTGTCATCAAACCTCCATAGGACCAAGGAGCTCTCTTCACAGTGGATCGCCACTAAGGCAATCCTCTGCTATATATCCAGCTGGAGCCATTGGTTCCCCCCACCCTGTGTATTCTTTTGTTGATAGTTTAGTCCCTGAGAGGTTTGGGAGTCTGGTTGTTTGATATTTTTGTTCTTCCTATGGGGTTGCAAACCCCTTCAGCTCCTACAGTTCTTTTCCTAAATTCTCCATTATTGTTTCCATGCTCAGTCCCATGTTTGGCTGTGTTCATCTACATCTGTATTGATCCAGCTCTGGTAGAGCCTCTAAGGGAACAGCTATACTGGGCTCCTGTCAGTAAGCACTTCTTGAGATCAGCAATAGTGTCTGGGTTTGGTGTCTACGAATGGGATGGACCCCAAGTGGGGCAGTCTCTGGATAGCCTTTCCTTCAGTTTCTGCTCCACTCTTTGTCCTTGCATTTCTTTTTGACAGGAGCAATTCTGGATTAATATTTTTGAGGTTGGTGGGTGGCCCCATCCCTCAACTGGAGTCCATGCCTATTCATTGGATGAATAGAAATAGAACCTCTACAGATTCTATTTCTCCTTTGTTGGGTATTTTGGCTAGCTGAGACATTAACAGTTATCAATGAGCACTGTTTTTTATTTCACTTATTTTGTATAATGTTTTTCTCCTCTGTTTGATTTGCTAGTCTGTAATAATTTAGTCCTTGTATTTTCTTGCATGTGTTTAATCTCTTCAAATTGATGTTTTCCTTCTGATGCCCTAAATAGAGGGGTAACTCTATATACCTGTCCACCCCTATCTATCTATCTATCTATCTATCTATCTATCTATCTATCTATCTGTATAGATAAATCTGTAGATAGACAGTGCTTAAATTTAGGGTATTTGCTATATCATGTTTTATGTTGTAGTTAATATTAATATGCCATAAGGCATACCCCACTGTTGTGGTATTCAAAACCACTGGGAAAAGAACCACAGACTCAATTTAGACTATGATTATTCAATTTTACTAAAGCTACTACTATGATCACAGTCTCTAGCCAAAATCAGAGACATATGGCTCAGATCTAGATGAAGAAATGGCTTTTAAAAATGAGAACCACAAGACGTTCTTGAATAGCTGCACAAGCTTACAGAAACCAAAGAGCTGTTAACCTTTGACAAAATTAAGCAGTCAAGATGAGCTTAAAATATCCTGTGAATATCTCCATTGGCAGGTAACAAATATTATTTGAAGACAAGGTCCTGCTACCACCCTTCTTCTGAAAAAAATACTTTCTTTTTTTCAGAAAAGTTACATTATTAGAACACAGTAGGAATGTTGTAGCCCAGTGGCTAGAGTCTCAAGTAGTTTCTCTATTGCTTGCTGGCACTCTTTCAGGGTGTGCGAAGCCAAGATGAGATCCACATACTACAAGAAGGTGATATCAGGTGCTTTTGGACATACTCAAGTAAGTCTGACTAAGAGCTTTATTAGAGTAAGGGAGTTCTTATAGTCCTCTGATAGTTAAGTCCAGGACAATAGAAACATGACTTGGGGCTTGTCCATTCAAAGGCAAAAATAGGAGGGCTCATAGGCACCAGAGGTGGAGAGAAAATGGCATTCTTCAGGTCTAAGGTATTACATACAGCTTTTCTTGTACCCAATGGGCTGAGCAACGTGTAAGAGTTTGTCATAGTCAGACAGATAGTTTCCATATTATATTTACTTCCCTTAAGTCCTAAATAAGGCAATGATCTTTGGTGACTGGCTTAATTACAGGAAGTAATGTAATGTTACCAGATGAGTTGCAGAGGACCAAAGTTCCTGTGTCTCTATGCTGATTTTCATGCACAGCATGAAGCAAGCTATTAGCTGCCATCCAATTAGATGGAGAGAAAATTAAAGCAATTCCACTAAAATCAGGGACAAGGCAAGGCTGTCCACTCTCTCTGTATCCCTTCATATTGCACTTGAAGTTATAGCTAGAGCAATAAGACAACTAAAGGAGATTTGGGTGATACAAATTGGGAAGGAAAAAGTCAAAGAATCACTATTCATGGATGATATGATAGTATATACAAGGAACACCCAGATACAACCAGAATCACAGGAAGGACAGGCTCCAGTCAGACTTAGCAAGGGCAGGTAGCACTAGAGATAACCAGATGGCGGGAGGCAGGTGTAAGAAAATAAACAACAAAAACCAAGGTCACTTGGCATCATCAGAACCCAATGCTCCCACCATAGCAAGTCCTGGACACACTATTACACCGGAAAAGCAAGATTCAGATATAAAATCACTTCTCATGGTGATGATACAGGACTTTAAGAAAGACATAAATAGCACCCTCAAAGAAATACAAGAGAACACAAGTAAACAGCTAGAAGCCCTTCAAGAGGAAACACAAAAATCCATTAAAGAACTACAGGAAAACACAATCAAAAAGGTGAAAGAAATGAGCAACACCATCCAGAATCTAAAAATGTAAATAGAACCAATAAAGAAATCAGAAAGAGAGAGACAACCCTGGCCATACAAAACCTAGGAAAGAAATCAGGAGTCATAGATGCAAACATCACCAACAGAATACAAGAGATAGAAGAGAGAATCTCAGGGGCAGAAGACATCATAGAAAACATTGACACAACAGTCAAAGAAAACGCAAAAAGCAAAAAGCTCCTAACTCAAAACATCCAGGAAATTCAGGATGTAATGAGAAAACCAACCCTTAGGATAATAGATATAGAAGAGAGTGAAGATTCCCAATGTAATGGGCCAGTAAATATCTTCAACAAAATTATAGATGAAAGCTTCTCTAACCTAAAGAAAAAGATGCCCATGAGCATACAAGAAGCTTACAGAACTCCAAATAGACTGGACCAGAAAAGAAATCCCTCCTGTCACATAATAATCAAAATGCCAAATGCACTAAACAAAGAAAAAAATTTAAAAGTAGTAAGGGAAAATGGTCAAGTAACATATAAAGGCAGGCCTATCAGAATTACACCAGACTTCTCACCAGAGACTATGAAAGCTAGAAGATCCTGGGCAGATGTCATACAGACCCTACAAGAACACAAATGCCAGCCCAGAGTACTATATCTAGCAAAACTCTCAATTACCATAGATGGAGAAAACAAGGTATTCCATGACAAAACAAAATTTACACAATATCTTTCTACAAATCCAGCCCTACAAAGGATAATAGAGGGAAAACATCAACATAAGGAGCAAAACTACACCCCAGAAGAAGCAAGAAGGTAATCCTTCAACAAATCCACACAAACCTAATTTGACCTCTTACAACAAAAACAACAGGAAGTGACAATTACTTTTTCTTAATATCTTAATATGAAAATTAATATTACCAACATATCCTAATCGATTGAAATCCAATAATATGAGGAATTAGAAATTTGTTGATTGTCATCCAATGGTCTCTCTAATTTGGCAATTGGAGAAATACATCAAATACTGTACAATCCATTTACATTTTCTGCTTGTTCGTTTGTGACAGTGTCTTACTGTGTACAACATAAGGATCTTGAAATCTTGCTTCTCCTATCTCAGCCTCTCTATTAGTAGTATTATTTATTTCATGTCTTTACACTATACTATAGTTTTCAGAACAGCTTATATATTTCAAAAGTATTTATGTACCCAAAAGAAACATAGACAATTAATTAGGGAGGTTGCTTGTAAGGGAACAACAAAGAGTGAGACTGAATGCTTTGCTTGACATTTGTAACTCTTGTATCAATTTTGAAGAAGAGGACCTTATAAGTTACTCTTTCTCTGAGATGAATGCTTTTCCAAATTATCACAGCTAATGAACCAAATTCTTACCCTCACCTAATGTCTGTGCCATCCTCCAAGCAGAACCATTGTTCATTGAAACAGTTGGTGAATGACTTTATGGATAGACCATCTTAATACACACATCATTTCTTAAATGAATGTAACCTGTTCTCTGTGGGCTGAGAATAAAGTAACTCACTCAAGTCAAATAGCTTTCACCATAGCAGGAAGTCTGTGTTCAAAAATTGGGCCTACAATTCATTTCTGGTGAAACAGAACTATCAACTCTCAGCTTAGCTACAATGGAGGTAAAATCTTTGGTGATGTGAGGGTCACTGAAGTACAGCCTTATTACAATGAAACCCAATGTCTAAAAATTGTTCTTATTTTGGGCTTGCACCACAGTAAGAACCAAGATTTTAAACTCTACTAAATACAATACAAACAAACAAAAGACTTTATATATTTATATTCACTTAAGAAAATACTAGTAGTGATGTATTATTTTGAAGTATACAGTTAATATGTTTGGAGTTAAAATTTATATTGAGAAAAATGTATCTTCACTATTGCTGTAGACAAGCATCTATATAAGACTGTTAAATTGATTGTTGTTTTATATCATACAACTTTTATAATACTTATTTTTATTATGATATTTTACAAATTTTAAGGAATATGATAAAAAAGATATTGTAGGTATTGAAGGGGGGTCTCTAGGAGGAGTGGGGTACAAAAGGGAAACAAGAATGTGATTTAATTCTATTTACTTAAAATATGTTTTTAAATGTTAACAAATTCAGATAAATTGAAATCATGTAACTTTTTTATCATAATGTAATAAAAGTTTAAAAAAATAAAAAAGTTATACAAGAAAACAAACAACTCAACTTACCTGGGGAATGTAACTAAACAGAAATTTCAAAGGATGAAATACAAAATGATGAAAACAAATTTTAAATGTTCAATATCTGTAGTCATCAGAGAAATGCAAATTAAAATTCTTTTGAGATTATGTTTTACTCCAGTCAAAATGCCACCCTTCAAAAGATTCCAATACCCTTTCATGTTAAATGTCTTGGAGGAATCAGGGATAAAAGGCACCCACATAAGCACAAGAAAGGCAACATGAAGCAAGCTATTAGCTGCCATCAAATTAGATGGAGAGAAAATTAAATCAATTCCACTAAAATCAGGGACAAGGCAAGGCTGTCCACTTTCTCTGTATCCCTTCAATATTGCACTTGAAGTTATAGCTAGAGCAATAAGACAACTAAAGGAGATTTGGGTGATACAAATTGGGAAGGAA
>JADRCD010119276.1:0-16851 GCA_019843815.1 Montemys delectorum
CTCTGTCACTCGGAAGCTGACAGGCTCCTGTCCCTACAGTCCTGCCAGAACTACAGAATCTTAATTCAAAAGAGCAAACAGCCCTGATAGTCTTTAAACTTCCCTCTGAAACTGCACAAGCCAAACTTCCATCTTCACACTGCTCTCAACATTCTTACCGTCAAAGCCCTAAAGAACAACCCACTGAGCTCTCAACACTAAACGACTCTTCTAGCTCAAAGTTCCAAAGTCCTTCCACGATCCTCCCTCAAACATAGTCAGGTCTGTCACAGCAATCCTGCCCCTCCATATGCTGATACTAATCTGTCTTCTATAGGATTGGCGTTACTAAAATGAAACACCATGACTAAAAAACACATTGGGGAGTTTGGTGGTTTGAATATGCTTGGCACCAGGGAGTGTCACTATTAAGAGGTGCGGCCTTGTTGGAGTGGATGTGGCCTTGTTGGAGTGGGTGTGGCCTTGTTAGAGGGATTGTGCTGTAGAGGTGGACTTTGAGAGCTTCCTCCTAGCTGCCTGAGGATTCCAGACTGCCTTTGGACCAAGTTTTAGAACTTTTGGCTTCTTCTCCAGCATCAGGTCTGCCTGGACGCTGCCATGCTTCCTGCCATGATGATAATGGACTGAACCTCTGAACCTGTAAGCCAGCCCCAATTAAATGTTTCCTTTATAAGAGCTGCCTTGGTCATGGTGTCTGTTCACAGCAATGGAAACCATAAGTAAGAAGGGAGGAAAGGGTTTATTTAGTTTACACTCCTATTACATCATAATACACAGCATCATTAATTCAACAAATTTAATACATATCTACTTTTGCCTAGCATGGTGCTAGGTGCTGGGCTTACAGTAATGAAGAAAATAAACAAATATTTCCCATTTTAATCAGTTGGTAATATTAATGAGATATAATTACAAGTAACATAATTTTGTTTTTTAATTATTTGTTTTAAGACAATGTTCATATAGCTGAGGATCACCTTGAACTTCTGATCCTCCTACCTCCACTGCCCAAGTGCTGGGATTACAAGTGTGTTCACTGCCAGGCGGTGGTGGTACACGCCTTTAATCCCAGTACTTGGGAGGCAGAGGCAGGCAGATTTCTGAGTTTGAGGCCAGCCTGGTCTACAGAGTGAGTTCCAGGACAGCCAGAGCTATATAGAGAAACAAACAAATAAACAAAACAAACAAAATAAAACAAAATAAAAAAAACAACAAAAAACAAATGTGTTCACTAATCCTGGTTTATGGATGCTGGGGTTCAAGCCCAGGCCTCATATATGCTAGACAAGCACTCTGCCAACTGAGCTACATCCCAGCCCAATAACACCTTATTAAAAATATGCCAGATATGAACCAGATGTGTTGGCTCACACCTATAGTCCCTAAACCCTAGATACTAAGGCAGGAAAATCTTGAGACTGAGGCCAGCCAAGGCTACATGGTAGGAATATCTCAAATCTTGTCCTCAAAAAGTAAGTTGAGTTTTCCAAATACAGAATACCTAAAGAACTCCTATAGCTTAAAGCAGTAACAAAAATGAGCAAATGCTGGGTTTGTGGCTCAGTGAGAGAGGAGACTCATCTGGCATCATGTGATCCTAGGTTCCATGCCTAGCACTACAAAAACATAAACATGCCAGACAAACAAAACCCTAAACCTAAAAACAGACACAGGGCTTAGAGAACTCTTCAAAGAAGGTATATGAACACCCATAAGCACAGAAAAATATATCCATTTCCACTAAACATCAGGGAAAACCCAAGTAAAATTATACTGAGCTATCATATCACAACCATTAGGATGGCTGCAGATGAAGAAATGGATTAACAAGTACTCCTGAGGATGATGGAAAACAGGAACCTGTGACACTGGTAGTCAGACCGTGAACCGTTACTGCTGCTGTAGGAAACAAAATGGCAGTTCCTTAAAAAAACGGAAAACAAAATTATGGGATCTTAAGTATGTGTATGCCTTTGTGTGATGGCTTGAATATACTTGGCCCAGGGAACAGCACTATTAGGAGGTGTGGCCTTGTTGGAGTGGGTGTGGCCTTGTTGGAGTGGGTGTGGCCTTGTTGGAGTGGGTGTGGCCTTGTTGGAGGAAGTATGTTGTTCTAAGCATGGGCTTTGAGACCCTCCTCCTAGCCGCATGGAGCCAGTCTTCTCCTGTTTTACTTTGGAACAAGATGTAGAACTCTCAGCTCCTCTAGCACCATGTCTGCCTGGATGCTATCATGCTTCTTCTCTCTTGATGATACTGGACTGAACCTCCAAAAACTGTAAGCCAGACTCAATTAAATGTTGTCCTTGGGTCATGGTGTCTCTTCACGGCAATGTAACCCCAACTAGGACACCATGTTTATGGTGTTCCTCACAACTGCCAAAGGGTGGAAGCAACCCAGTCCTTCAAGGGATACAAACATGAGCAAAGTTTGGAGTATGCTTATGATGTATTATTACTCAGCCCTGAAAAAAAAAATAGCCTGACATATGTGGGTGAATCTTGAGGACAATATGCCAAGTGAACTAAGCCAACCCTTAGAAGGCAAATATTGTATCCATTTAACATAAATAGTCAACATTTCAGAGACAGAGAGTGGATAGAATGGGATCTTCCAGAGGGTGGGGGAGAAGGCAAGGTTATTGTTTTGTGGGTGTGGAGTTTCTATTCCTCAAAATGAAAAGAGGTTTGGAGAAGGGTGGTAACCATTGTTACATTGTACATTGTTGCAAATCTACTTACTTTCAGTGAGCCACGTACTGCAAAGCTGTTAAAGTGGTGTTACCTGCCTTTTACTACAGTTTTAAAGACCCTGTAGGATAGGTGGAAATGGGTACAGCTACAAATTAGATATCATAGCATATAGATAAATTGCATACATATATCAGCTAGACAAATAAGATAGGGAGGGGGAGCAGTTTTACATGGAGTGACCCAGGGACGTGTATTAGTTCCAGGTATCTGACAAGAAGTTGTTTAAAGAAGGAAGGCTGTGTTTGGGCTCACAGTTTGAGCCCAAACTCATCAACACTGGTGAAGGGACAGAGGCGAGAGTTGGTCATACCGTGACCACAGACAGGAAGCAAAGAGATGAAGGCTGTTACTTGCCTCATTTCCTCATTTCCTCTTTCTTATTTGGTTTGAGACCCAAGTCCATGGGATGGTGCCACCACATTCAGGGTAGGTCTTTCCTCAGTTAAACCTCTCTAGAAATGCCCTCACTAACACATCCAGAGAGGTACCTCCCAGGCTACTCCAAATGCAGTCAAACTGAAGATCACCCATCCCGGGATGCGTTCTCGGAAAGAAGACATTTGAGCAAACGCCTAGGGGAAGGAGGATTTGGGGATGGGAGGGTGACCTGGGCTCTGAAGTAGAAGCCTATTCAGGATATCAATGTGCTGGAGCAGAGCTCATAAGGACAAAACGAGATCAAATACAGCTGGTGAGAAGCAGAGGAAGGACCATTGTGAGGGCCAGTCAGACAGTCCTGCACTGGGTCTGAATGGGTGTATGGACATCTGTCCACTCCATGTGCAACACAAATCACAATGTCTCTGAACTATAGAGTTGTTGATGACCACATAACAACACCTGCCCCTATATATCACAAAGGTTTCAAGAAGATCATGTTAGAGAAATTACATGAATATAAGATGGAGTAAGTCACAGATTACAATATTAATTACATGCAAAGGCATATACTATAATCCCAGACATCTTCTATTATATCCCACTGTGTGGTTTGTGAACCTCCTTTTGAGAGGGGTCACCCTGTAGTTTCTTAAGAAAATACTGCTCAAGACCTAATATCATCCCTGTCTAGCCCACTTCCACAACCGAGACATCCCTAAGTCCAACAGAGTGTGGAGCCAGTCATCCCAGAGTTAAGTTTGATAAAATAGAGAATAAATAATGTTACCAGACCCTTCACCTTCAGAGAGGTGCTAACTTCTACTATACTCGAGGGACTGGAATTATAATGTCTGATCCCTCCTAATGCTTAATTGGACATTCAATCCATGAAGACGCTGGGTTAGGCCACATATCAAAAATCTGAACAGGTGGTTTGAGTTTTCACACGTGACCCTTCTGAAGAGACATCTCTAATACATTGGTGGATTCTTAATGTTCTTTCCCTGTCGCAACTCCTTTTCTGACAGAACACTCACCCTTGGCATCTCTTGATACTTTGATAAATGGCACAAAACAGAGGAGTCACTGCTTTTGTGGCTGCATTCAGCCTCTCCCCACAGCCATTCCATCCTGAGAGCCAAATGAGCTACCACACCTGCAACACTGAACACACAGTGTCCGGCATGGGTCCAGAGGACAGTCCGTCCTAGCAGCGAGCAGGCTCTCAAGTTCTTGGTGCAGGCCTCAGATATTTCCACACAGCAGATGGGAACTGGGAGTTTCTAAACCCCTCTGCCTGCCATCTATTTAATTCGGATAATAGGCCTGCCAGATGGCTCCCCTGTCCTAAAGTTTCAGCTGGGCAGTTCTCCATCCACTCGGGAGACAATAAGCCTTGTGGACACATGGATACTGCAGAGACCATTGAAAAGAGCTGGGGATGTGGCGGGGGAAGAGGTCAGAGGATACCCAAGGAGACCAGCAGCAACCAGCCATTTACCAGAGACTTCACTGCAAGGAAATACACACTCACACTTAGAGTCAAGTGCTGTAAGTGCAAAGGTGCAACCTAAGGTCACCTTTATAGTGGGTATCCCATTGTCTCCTAGGGTCACCCTTACAGTGGGTATCCCATTGTCTCCTAGGGTCACCCTTACAGTGGGTATCCCATTGTCTCCTAGGGTCACCCTTACAGTGGGTATCTCATGGTCTCCTAGGGTTACCCTTACATCAGGTGTCCTATTGGCCCCTAGGGTCACCCTTACAGTAGGTGTCCTGTTGGCCCTTAAGGTCACTCTTATGGTGGGGTGTCACCCTGTCAGTGGGTGCCCCATTGGCCCTTAGGGTCACCCTTATAGTGGGTGTCCCATTGGCCCCTAGAATTTAGCTGGAACAGAGATGATGCAGGCAAAGGGTCTGAGGTGATCTTCGGAAAGCATTACCCCTTTATCCAGGAGATAAACTTTGAGAAAGGCTTGGACTGCACATTTATATCAAGGTAATCTCTACACCTGGGTGGGGGGGCAGAGCACCCCGACAGACAGCCCATTCACATTACTACTTGTTCTGTTCGCTCTTTCTGTTTTCATGATCCCAGGCCCTTCCTGTGTTTTCTCCCTTCTGGAATGCTCTTGCTATGCCTAGCTCTGCTTCCCCATCTTCCTCACAGATCACCCCGCTCCAGGCAGTCTTCCCAGACCACTCAAGGCCTCACTTGCACTTGCCTCTCACTCCTCTGGGAGCTCCTAGGACTCCTCTTCCTTGCATTAATCTATGCACATGACCTTCACACTTCTTGTTCAGGTTGGCGGCAGGCATGGCACCACACCTGGATGTGCTGGCTCAGCCCGTCTCATTCCCTAGCACAGTGTAGAACAGCAGTGGATGCTCGCTGACTTGTTAGCAGAAGGCAGGACATACACTGTTGTACTGGCTAGTTTTGTGTGTCAACTTGACACAGGCTGCAGTTATCACAGAGAAGGGAGCTTCAGTTGGGGAAGTGCCTCCATGAGATCCAGCTGTGGGGCATTTTCTCAGTTAGTGATCAAGGGGGTAGGGCCCCTTGTGGGTGGTGCCATCTCTGGGCTTGGAAGTCTTGAGTTCTATAAGAGAGCAGGCTGAGCAAGCCAGGAGAAGCAAGCCAGTAAGGAACATCCCTCCATGGCCTCTGCATCAGCTCCTGCTTCCTGGCCTGCTTGAGTTCCAGGCCTGACTTCCTCTGGTGATCAACACCCATGTGGAAGTAAGCTGAATAAACCCTTTCCTCCCCAATTTGCTTCTTGGTCATGATGTTTGTGCAGGAATAGAAACCCTGACTAAGACAACTGTTTAAAAACTAAGTTGGGTAGTACAATAGAGTTGGTGAAAAAAATAAGCATCCTCTTGAATGAATGATAAGAAGTGAGCTTTGGGGAGAGAAGACATCCTGTGCCTTTAAAGAAAAAAAAAAAAAAGAAGTACAAAATGCCCTGCACTTGGGAGGCAGAGGCAGAGGCAGGCAGATCTTTGAGTTCGAGGCCAGCTTGGTCTACAGAGTGAGTTCCAGGACAGCCAGGGCTACACAGAGAAACCCTGTCTCAAAATAACAAAACAAAAAGTACAAAAGAAAGGGAGAAATCAGATGCAGGTTGTAAGTTCCTGGTGACATCAGCTTTGGCAGTCCCTCACGGAAAGTGACCTTGCCAGAGCCCTGCTCCCTCATTCAATTGGAACACTTTCCACTTAATCCAGCCTGCAGTCTGAGGCAGAGCTGCCTGGGCCAGCCCTTCCTGCTTTGGTCCAAATGATGAATCAGCTCCATCTCCTAATGCCCTCAAGAATTAGAAGAATCAGCGGAGGAAGAAGGAGGCACAGGGCACCATCCACGCCCTCAGACAGACAGCAAAAATGATGGATGTCAGGACCTCTGTCTCTTTCCATCGATAGAAAGTCTTTCCATGAGTAACGTTTTGTTTTGGCTTTTTTTTTTTTTCTTCTGTCACAAGATTTCCTCTTGTTAGCCTCAGTGCAGAGGAAGTTTCTCACTTCCCACCTCCAACCATATACTAAACACAGTTTCCTTCCAAGGGCTTCTTCACTAATTTTTTTTTTCTTCAACTTACAGCTAGATGGCTTGGCATCAGCCAAGAAAGCCTAGTAACACCCTGCCATCCCAAAAGCAGCCCAGAAGATGAGAACTATCCGCATCTACCTCCTGGACTTGGCACGATCAAATGCTATGCTGTGAGAAGTCATCAGGAGTAGTAGAAATGTTAAGTTGAAAAAAAAAAGAAAAGAAACCTAAAAAGACACCTTAAAGGAAGACAGACATAGCCAAGAAACAAGCTCAACTCTGATATTCTCTGAGCTGGAATACAAGAGCCAAGGGAGGCTCAGCAGCTCCATTCTCCAGGGGTGGGGTGGGCTGCAAAGACGGCTAAAGTACCCTCTGTTGGGGACCTGTCAGCATGTAGCTAGGGGTCTCCTTCCCCCGCCCCTCCAAATGGAGTTTCTTTGTTTAACAGTCCTGGAACTCAATCTACAAACCAGGCTAGCCTTGAACTCACAGAGATCCACCTCTCTGCCGGGACCAAAGGCATGTGGTACCACACCCGGCTTAGCTAAGGGTGTCCTAGTACAGCCTTGCAGGGTCTGACTAAGAAGAACTTAAGAGCAGGGAGCTCAGCTGACTTCACCATGGTTATACTGTTTGGAAATTACATCAGTAAAGACGCTAACTAACCCAGGTTCCCTTTTCTTAGCATGTGTCTTTATACTTCGTCTTTCCCTATCAGATCTACATCGTTTCATGATCAAAGGTTTTGACAGCCATGTCTCTCTAGCATCAGGGTCAGTTCTCAAAGTTGAACACCATAGGACCTCCTAAAGATGTGTTCTTCTGTGTTTGGGTAAGTGCCTCCCAAGGACTGGCATGTTAAAAGGCTTAGTCTCCGGGCAGTGCTACGCTAGGAGATGGCAGGACCTCTAAGATGGAAATTCTTCTAAAAGGAAGTTGGACTTTTGCAGAATTGCCTTTAGCCAGCCTGGCACAAACACAGATATTCTAAAAGGGAGATAGTCTCACCTCTCTTTGGTCACCACACTATTGAAACAATGGTCTCTGTTTTAATTAGGGTTTTACTGCTGTGAACAGACACCATGACCAAGACAACTCTTATAAGGACAATATTTAATTGGGACTGGCTTACAAGTTCAGAGGTTTCAGCCCATTATCATCAAGGTGAGAGCATGGCAGTATCCAGGCAGGCATGGTGCAGGAGGAGCTGAGAGTTCTCCATCTTCATCTGAAGGCTGCTAGCAGAATACTGGTTTCCAGGTAGCTAGGATAAGGATCTTAAAGCCCACACCCACAGTAACACACCTACTCCAACAAGAGTAGGCCACACCTACTCTAACAGGGCTATACCTTCTAATAGTGCCACTCCCTGGGCTGAGCATACAAACCATCAGTCCTCAAGGAATTGGATTCTCTAGGAGCCTCTCACTAGGAAAAGGAACAGGCTGAAGCATAGTGCCAGCCAGGGGAGGTACTTAGCTCCCTGGAAGAGATTTCACATAGTCCTGATGTCTTGTCTACCACCTTGTAAGGGAGAATGGAGCGGAAGCAATGAGTCTGTGATGGGACCATGACGGAGACGACCACACTTCAGCTGGGGAGCAGCTCAGTGATATCGATCACTGTAAATGTAATTCTTAGGGGGCATTCTATGCTCATTTTGCTCCCGGGTAATGATAGGACATTTCTTTACCTGCTTTAGCCTATTTTAGCGTCTAAATAAATGGTGCAGAGACCTGGTATTTTTATTATCAGGCCACAAGCCTAAACCGGGCAGGTTCTGAGCTATTCTAAACTGACTAGGCTTCTACCCAGTCACATGGGCCCCTACTGGCTATCTGATCTTGCCCTGGTTCACTCTGGTCCGTGTGTATCCTCAGGGCTTCTCTCTCATCGTGATCCCATGGCAAATTTTCCCGGTCCCTCTATAGAGTCTCCCTACCTCCTCCTTTCCCCTTCTCTCTCTTCCTTGGACCTCCTGACTAGGCTCGGAAGTCCTGCCTCATTCTCTTGCACCCTGTTAATTGGCTAATCAGCTCTTTAGTAACCAATTGGAGGTGACAGAAAACAATTTTTCTATAACACTGCAATCAGAGATGCTTAACCACGCCATTGTCTGGGCTGCAACCAGACATTCAAGCACCTGAACAAACAGTGCCCCAAACCATCCCCCAACAGATCACTCGCCATTTAGTTAACTCTAAAGCTCTCCTCCAGAGTTGGATGTCACCAGATCTCTCTCTTTATTTGTTCCTGTTCCCAATAGGGCCATTAAATACAAATCATTCTCTGTTCCCCACTGCCCCATTGAGGGTGGACACCTTCCCCTCTCTGGTTATGGCAGCCCAGGCCCAGCTCTCACTAACCACTCTGCTAACACACCTTCCAAGGGAAACAGGGACTGCTGGCCTCTCCTCTTTTTCCTAGCACCTTGACTTTAGCCCACTGAGGCTGCATTTGAATATCTGGCTTCGAGATCTCTAGGATGGTTTTATGAAGCCATCAACCGTGTAGTGATTTCTTTTTCTCTTCTTTTCTTTTTTTTAAAGACTTTTTATTTTATTTTTATGAGTACATTGTGGCTATCTTCAGACAAACCAAAAGAGGGCATCAGATCCCACTACAGATGAGCTACCATGTGGTTGCTGGGACTTGAACTCAGGACCTCTGGAAGAGCAGTCGGTGCTCTTAATCACTGAGCCATCTCCTCCAGCCCCTTGCAGTGGTTTCTTAAATCAGCAATAAGGACACACACAGATATTGCACAACTCATTCATCTACAGCTTGGTTCCCCAGTGTCTGGAATGAGACACCTATATCCACTTCAATAGGATATGCGTGAGGACTAAAAGCAACAACTATAAAGTAACTATTTTGGCTAGGAGACATTAAGTGCTAGTAAATAGAGCCGACTCTTTGGATCATAAAGAAAATTCTTCTGGAAGCTCAAGATTGCCCGCATGGCGCTTTGGATCAGGACAAGCGGAGCACAGTGTGGAGCAGTGTAAGAAGTGGGTGGAACGAAAGGGCCTTGGTTGTGCCCTGGTTTGTTTCTACTGGGCACATACTGGGGATAAGTAGACGGTTCATTGGTGAAGGAAATGGCAAGAGGGCAGTGCTGCAGGCTTCCCTGGTCTTGAGATGTTTATGTCTGCCCATTCTGAACACGACATCCCATCCATAGCACTTTGGCCCGTTCCTCAGTAATTGAGTACTTCACTGTAAAGTGAACCATGAGACACCCAAAAGGCCCAGAAATATGAGTTCCCCTTCACTTCATTCACAAACTAAATACAGCTAGCACATTAGCTTCTGAGCCTATGGCATAATCTCTGGTTCTTTAGCAATACCACGCATAAAGCTGCTTTCTATATATTTCATTGAATCATGGATATTATGAAATACTTTGAGCAAACAACTGTTCTCAGTTCCTGTCTATTAAACAGGGACAGAATGACACCTACCTATGGGGTTGTTATGAGCGTTAAATGACTTCTGCATACAAAGTGTGGTCAAATACTCAGTTAGACATGAGCATCCCTATGACATTAATTTTGATTTGGGGGAAGATGAGGAGATAGGTGAGGAAGCAACCAGCTTGGAAGATCTGACAGACAGGATAATAATTTTCAATTTCCTTTGTGTATGCTAGACAGTGTCCTTGCAGAGCTTCAAGAGAAAGTAATCCACGTACGGTAGTTTGACTGGGAACGGCCCCCAAAGACTCTTATTGAATGCGTAGGAAGTGGCACTCTTAGGAGGTGTGGCCTTGTTGGAGGAAGCAGGTCACTAGGTGGTGGGCTTTGGGGTTTCAGACCCTCAAGCCAAGCCCAGTGTCTCTCTCCCTGCTGCCTGCAGATTCAGATATAGAGCTTCCAGCTCCTTCTCCAGCACCATGTCTGTCTGTGTGCTGCCATGCTTCCTGCCATGATGATAATGGACTGAACCTCTGAAACCGTAAGTCAGCCCCAATCAAATGCTTTCCTTTATGAGAGTTGTGGTCATGGTGTCCCTTCACAACAATACAATCCTCTAAGACACTAAAGTAGGAGCCAAAGAGAGTAACATAGAACCAGCACGTATTGAGCACATATTGTATACACCAGGCACTTTTCTGGGAACCCGAAATATCAGGGTAAACAAGGTCTGTTTTCTGAGGTAAAGTAGAAGAAACTTGACAGACTCCATATCTTGGGGTTCCCATTGCTGTGCAGAGACACCATGACCACAGCAACTCTTATAAAGAAAAACATTTAATTGGTGCTGGCTTAAAGTTCCGTTATTATCATGGCAGGAAGCATAGTGGCGCACAGGCAGACATGGTGCTGGAAAGGCGAGGGTTCTACATATGGATCTGTAGGCAGAAGGTCTTCCTGTGATTTGAGGCTACCGAGCCTGGGCTTGAGACCTCCAACCCCATCCCGTAGTGACACATTTCCTCCGGTAAAGCCATACCTACTGCAACAAGGCCACATCCCCTAATAGTGCCACTTTGCATGGACCAAGCATTCAAATACAGTGTATGGGGGCTGTTCCTACTCAAACCATATTCCATATAAAAGATATAGAGAACACAATAGGGCTGTCCATGGGAAAGGCTGTGCCTGATCTGGGGTGGGGGTGGGGTATCACAGAGGGTGTCTCAGAGGAAATGACATCAGCTGGTCAAGCAGTTTCCTAGATGAAGGGATGGGGTGTGAAGAAGTTGGGTGGAGAGTGACCCTCTGAAGGCATGAGATGAAATATAAACATTTTTAAGGAGGTATAGCATCAAAGAGAGTACGATGACGGGCGCCAGATCTAGAAGGTAGAGCTGGATCTAGAAGCTGGAGCCAGGTCTAGAAGGTAGAGGAATTGGGTCTAGAAGGTAGAGGGGCTGAGTCTAGAAGGTGGGGCCAGGTCTAGAAAGTAGAGACAAGGTCTAGAAGGTGGAGGTGGATCTAGAAGGTGGAGCTGGGTTTAGAAGGTGGAGGAGTTGAGTCTAGAAGGTGGGGGAACCAGGTCTAGAAAGTAGAGCCAAGGTCTATAAGGTGGAGGTGGATCTATAAGGTGGAGATGAATCTAGAAAGTGGAAGTGGAACTAGAAAGTAGAGGTGGATCTAGAAGATGGGGTCAGATCTGGAAGGTGGAGGAGCCAGGTCTAGAGGGTAGAGCTGGGACTAGAAATGAAACTATGAAAGATGTAGTTGCTGGACCAAATGTCATTCCTTTAACAGATTGGCTTAACTCTGAGTTGCATCAGTTGTAGCTGAGTCTATATTGTAGCTTAATGAACATGAGAGCTGCTGCAGACTTGAAGTAAGACAGTTTTGTGCTGTTTGCACTGCGGAAGCACTCACTCTCTGGAACTGGTTGAGGAGGAACAATATGGTGTGCAAAATGGTTTGGAAAATTATTGTAATGATTTTGGTGATAGTGGAAGGGAGAGCCATGGCAGTGGTGAGGAGTCATCAAGTGTAGGTCTGTTGGGATGATGGCACTGTAGAAGCCCTGGTTGGGGAGGGGGTGTTTTTAGGTTGGGTGAATGACAGTATCATCTGTTAGATCAAGAAATACAGGAATTGCCCTTTTGAAAGGCAGGTGATGGATTTAACTTCACATATGCTGATATGTTCACATACAGTGATGGCCTATGGGATTTTTGTGTGGTTAGATGGCGGTTAGATAGGATTCTGACATTTCGGATGAAGGTTTGAGTTTTAAGAGTCATCTGTCCTTGGTTGATCTACCTAAAATCATGAGAGAGTATAAGACTGCACAAGGCAGGGGGAGAGAAGATGAACAAGAGCCCAAATGCAGAAGAAATTGAACAGTCTAGAAAGAAAACTGAGTATCATCCAACAAGTGAAGGGCCAAGAAGTGTGGGGGTCTCAGAAGCTTAGGATATGAGTATTTTAGAGGATGCGGGAGCCATGTTGCTCAACACACCAGTGACATCAGAGGAGTCAAGGCTTGGACTTGACACAGTTCATGGGCATGTCCAGGGAGGACATCTTCAGAGAAGGGATTGGGAGGCATTAGTCTGAGAGAACTCACTTAAAGGAGGAAAACTCCGTTCTGGCTCATGGGTTTAGAGGTTTCAGTCCAGGATCAATGGCTGGATTGTAAAGAGATGGATACACATCCCCACGTGGGGATGACACAGCAGAGGAAAATGGCTAGCCTGAGGGGCTGAGAGCACAGGGAGACAGAGGTGAGCCAGAGACAGGATATATCCCTGAGGGCATCCTCTCAAGGGGCCACTCCTTTCAATTAGACACCCCCACTTCCATTTCCATCACATCCCAATAGCACATCAAATTATAAACCCATCGATGAATAATCCATGAATGGTATCAGAGGCCTCATGGTCTGATCAGTTCTCAAAAATCCACCACTGAATTTACTCCACCAAGGGATGTTTCACTGAGACTCAAACAGTAACAGGGGAGTGATGCCAATTGCAATTGTTACCTCAACAAGATCTAGAATCATCAGGAAAATAGATCTCTGGGCATTCCATGAGGGCTTGTCTTTATCCACACACTGTGGATGGTACCCTTGCTTGGGAGGGGATCCAAACTGAGCAAAAAGGAGAACATGAGCTGAGTGCATGTGCATACCACTCTGTTCTTGATACTGGGTGCCCCTACTTCCAGTTCCTGCCCCTGTGACTTCTCCACCAAGATGGACTGACTGTACCTTGGAACCATGGGCTGAAGTAAGCTGCTTTCCTCAGAGTGTTTTACCACACAAGCAAACGTGACTAAGGCAAAGGATTTAGAGCTCAATGGGCAAGAGCACCGGGTAGAAGATGACACAGAAAGCACCATGGGATTTGCTCCTGCAAGAGAAGAATGCGATTGTTTGCTTGGGAGAACCTTGCAGAGGGCAGAGAGGTAAGCTGAAAGTTGGTGGAACAATGTTTACTTATTTTAGTATGGAATACTATTTTAGTAGTTACTTATTTTAGTATGGAAAGACTTAGAAATGTTAAGTTCTTTATAAGGAAAAGCCAAAGTGAGGAAGGGTTGAAAGTTCGGGTTGTTGTAACGATTCAGAGTCCATATCCCCAAATTTCTCTCCTCATTAAAACCTACCTGTGCCCCCAGATCAACATCTACTGTCATTTCTAATGCACATATGCTCAGAAATTTAAAATTTAAAAACGTTTAGCCTTTATTTTTATTTTATTGTATGGATGGTTTGTCTGCATGTATGCCTGTGTACCGTGTGCATGCAGTACCCACAGAGACCAGAAGAGGGTGTTGGATCCCCTTGGAACTAGAGTTAGAGACACTTGGAAGCGGTGGTGATGCTGGGAAGTGAACCTAGATCATTTGGAAGAGCAGCCAGGGCTTTCAATGACTGAGCTATCAGTGAAAAGTTTTGAGTCAGCTAATACATATATCTCCAGCAAGGGGACTCCGCCTGGCACATAACTATTCTAAAAAGGCCATTATTAGAGCAATGGATGGGAGGCTCTGTACCCTCATGGGTGCCATAACAACATGCTTGCGTCAGCAATCCTTTCAGGTATTTTCCCATGTGTTTTAGTGGTGGCTTTCCAATTATACATTCAGGTCGCCTTTTCCACCTCTATGATATTTTGACCTTTTAAATACATGTCCACCATACTCATCAGTCATAGCAGTCCACTTCTACTATCCCAGAATTTGGGGACTGAAGAATGCATTCAGATCCATGGGTCACAATAAGCTTCGGTTTCATATCGAGTTTGAGGCCAGTCCAGGTTACAGGAGATCTGGTCCCCCCCCCCCGTCCCCCCTGGACAAAAAAGCAGCTGTTTATTTATTTGTTTAAACTGCTACTTCTGCTGCTTTATACTTTGATAACTTGGGCCAAGATCAAGCCCTCCAATCATTTTCCTTTCCACTGCATAAGCCGACTCAGAAGAAACAGCCATTTCACTTAAGATAATAGTCAGCTCTTTTGGCTTCCAAAACCCAAATTCACAAAGCTGTGGACATGCCTGTGTAAAAGAATCTGCCTTCACACCCATGAGAGAGAATGGCTATGAGGCTGGGAGAGGGGACACTGGGCAGGGTTAGGAAATCACAGTGCTCCTAGGTCACAAGTGACCTTCCATTCTAGAATGTATCACTTGATTTCCATGAAGGAATCAAAAGGGTAACCATATATCATGGGTGCCTTTTTTTTTTTTTTTTTTTTCTTTTTTTTTTTTTTTTAGTTTTGCATTTTAGCATCTTTTAAGTTAAAATGCTGCTTACAGCTTAGCTTACTGGCAGTCATCATAATTTATTAGGCAGAGATTTCCCTATCATCATCATACATAAAATAATGGCATATCTATTATTAATGATGCCTTAAATCCAGCAAAATATGGTATTTAAAATTTTGATCCCAGAGTTTCCCAAGATTGATACTGCAAATAAATATTCTCACTTGATGCAAAAACTATTATTATGCACCATGTGTTTTATGGATCAATGTCACTGAAACGGAGCAGCCCTGGTAAATCTCAGAGTTCCATGCTAAGGAAAGAGCATGTCTTTCCTGTGGAGCCACCGCGGCTCTCCTCCTGGCAGTTGTAGAAGTGGGTCCTTTCTTTTCTTCCTTTTCAGTGCCTGGAGCTAACTTAGAATGGCTAGGACTTCCATGATCCTATTGAACCAAGAAAACAAGGATCACAGCCTGGTGAAAGAGAAATCTCTGATGGTGATGCTGCTGCCCCACCAATCCACCAATCCCAAGCAGCTCCCTTCCCTGACCTCCTTTTTTTAGCGTAGAAATAGAGTCTTGAGTGTTCAAAACATCATCTGGGGCATGTCTAAATGTCAGCCAAATACAGTTCCTCACTGATATATCATAAAAAGATCTGTTCCGGGTGAGACAGCAGGATAGGAATGCATGCCTGGAGCCAGCCCAGAATCTGTCTTTTTATTCTTTGCTATGCTACTTTTACACTAAGCTTGCTCTATGGGCTTAGGAAGCTGCTTCAGCATTATTTACTCATGATTCCTCATTGAAAGTAATAAGATTCACTCCTACAGAATCGTGATAACTACCTGACATAAAAGAAAAACAGCCGTTTGAAATGGCTGGCCCTTTCCTTACAGCTAACGGTGAGACAATCCTTCCAGTGTCCCTTTCTTGCTAAGTGACGTCATTCAGGTGTCCTGGACAGGAGTGTGGGTGTTAAAAACTAAACCATAAGCCACAGCTTAATGGAATTATAGTTGTTCAGCTGGAGAACAGAAGGTGGGAAGGAGTCTTCCACTGACACAGCGCTCACCAAGGAAGGCCAGCTGTTCCCCCGTGTCCTCCAATGGACACGATTAAAAGAATTTCCTTCCCTGGGTTCTGTCATAGAACTGGCTCCCTAGGAATAGAATCTGGGGGTGGGGTGGGGAGGGATAGGTAATCTCAAGGGAGAGAGGTAGACCGTTGTAGGCAAACAGACGAAGTATGGGTTTAGCTGCTCCCGTAGGTCCCGAAAAGTGGACCAGGGAGATCTGTAGCAGCAGGTCTCTGCCGCAGGCTGCCTCTGAGAGGGGGAAAGGGTTAGAGAGGAGAAGTTAGAAGCATGTCAGCCATCTGTCTGGGGTCAAATGGATGTGTTCAATGTGAACAGAAGTGTGGAGGACATCTTTACTGTGGGTGTGAGGCCTCTGTGGCTCTGCATGGTAGAACTGAGAGTGAAGGGAGCCATCATTCTGCAGCCTGAAAGGATGTACTAGAAGGACTACGCACCACAGAGGAATGCTCAGCCTTTCTCCTAGGGCCTCATTCTTCTTCCTCCCATGACAGCTGACCACTGAGAAGAGGGATTGGAGCCAGATGTAGTGACTAGCATCTACGTTCATGAGACTGAGGCAGATGGATGGCTACAAGTAGGCAAGACTAGCCAGCCCCCCCTCTATCTATCTATCTATCTATCTATCTATCTATCTATCTATCTATCTATCTATCTATCTATCTATGTGTGGGACAGTTCTGACAGCCAGAGTCCAGTAGAGCAGAGCCCGGAGACCCACTGAGCATCTGCTCAGGAGGGACGGAAGGCGTTCAGTGAATTGCTTCTGAGACCATGGCTCAGATTTCAGCCCAGACCCCTCACAGCTGCCCCTGCAGGAGATGTGTGCTCTATCAGGCAGACACTGCCTCCAACTCCCAGCATTCTAGCTGGACCTTACACA
>JADRCD010119277.1:0-13288 GCA_019843815.1 Montemys delectorum
TGCCTTTTGTACTTGAGAGCGGATGTAACAGAGGTAGTAATTCATGGCCATTTCTTCCCCTGAATATTTTTTCTAGAATATTATCTAGAGAAAGTTCTCCTGATATAGGGCAAGCATGCTGCCACCCATGTGCTCAGCCACTTAACAATGCATGCCAGGTTTAAATATGTGCCACCATATTACATTTTGTACAAAGCAGTGCAACTTGTAGCCCTTACTTCCAACGCATTTACAGCCTGGTAAACATGGATAGGTGGTGCTCTAAGGGGAAACATTACTGTTAGATGGAATTTTTAGCAACCCCTCCCCCAACAGAGCATAGATCATAGAGTGACTGCAGGGCTCATCCATGCAACACATGCAACAGTGCACAGAGCTCCTGGGCTGGCCCTAGCTTTGTTCGAAATCTCTGTTTCGTGAACATGTACAAGAGACCTTAGGATCCAGTTCTTCACCAAAGGAAAGCTAAAAGGGAAAGAATGACACGATCCTGAGTGATACAACTCCCTGTGTCCCAAGGCAGCCTTTTAGGAATCAGACAGCAAACACCTAACCTGAAGAAATGGGTTTGTAAGCCCTTGGCTGTCACTCTCCAACCAACCCAGAAACGAAACTGTTTTCCTTGAATCTCTTATAAAATTTTATATAGGTAATTTTCTACATGTCAACAAAAAACCATGTATGTGCTTTTGAAACAGCAGTAAATACTAGTCAAGCCAAGCTAATAAATGCAAACAAAGTAGAAGACGGAAGATGAGCAGGCCATTATCACCTCATAGCCTGCCCGTGCATGAGAATGCCTGTAAGGAACAGATGGTCGTGAGTTCACAAGCGCTGGAGGAAAGGGAACACGGTTTCTTCAGGCTTCTTGGAAAATGCCACATTTAAGACAATCACAAAATTTCAGAGATTATAGGGTCAGCTCCATTCATTTGGAGTATATTCAGCATTGTATATAGTCCCATAGTCTTAATTTTATGTGATTTAAGGGTTAATGATGAAAAATTGAATGAGAAAAAATATATTATCACACTTACAGAGAGTGTCAAAAGAAAATTTCTCAAATAGCATAATCGGTCACTAGGATTCAAGATGATCTTAGTCCAGAGTCATTTTTTTTTAAATGGGGAAAATATGTGAAGTTCAATTTAACCTCTAATATTACCAAAACATCGTATTCGTATGTTACTTTGACTGTGTTGACTATACCATATTATCAATAGTTTCTGATAACTCACCTTCCAGGAAGCTTTCCACGTTTTGAGGATGAAGTTTATAGAGCCTTGTTGATCTCAAAAGGCTTGTATTATCTAGCTAACCTTTAACCTAGTTCTGCCACATAAAGTGTTAATGTTTCATTTCCATGTTAACCACTAAACTATCATTTCCTGTAAATGTCATCCTTTCAGAATCAACCTAGCCAGGGAGCGGATAAGAATTTCCTGTTCCTACGTATCACCTGTTATTTGTTTTGTGTCCCAGATGCAAGGCAGTATGATTGTTAGCCTTCGGGAGATCATAAAATCATGACCGATTTTATGGCTCAGAACTGTCTTCCAACACCAGTAGTGAGACTATCTTTAACAAGGAAGTGATCCTTCTCAATTCCCATTTTGATTTTGAAATGTGTGGGAGAATGGCTGAAGGGCCGCATTTCCTGCACATTTGCTCGCTTTCCCTTGATCAGCTTCCACACAGGTAGCAATTTTCCATTTGCTACTCCATTTCTTCCCTGTACACTCAGTGTCCTTCAGAATTCGTGTCGGGTAAGCTGTGACTAACGGGGCCTCTTCCCATCTGTTTGTCCCGGGCATTTGCCCAACTCCTCAGTGCGTCAGAAACGTGCATGCTGAGTCGGTGCAATGAGCGAAATGGTTGCTATAAAATCCCTTTAAGTAATTCTACAGAGCTGGCAAAAGGGGCTCAAAGGTAGAGCATAGTTTTCAGTAGCATAGTAAACCTAAGGACCTGAGTTCAATTCCCAGAACAACAAAAGTAAAGGAGAAATTCCATTATTCCACTAACAAAAAAGACGTGTGTGTTCTACTTTCGGAGAACTGATGAGAAAAGCAGAAGCAGAAAGCACAGGCCACCCCGACGTGTTCTGGGGGCTGTGCCTCCCTGAGTCCCTCCCTTCCATCTGCCTACTGTGGAGTTCTCTGGGGCCCACTCCCTCCCATCACCCCTTCTTTCTTCCCTTGCTTCTGATCTCTATAAAGTTTTCTTGAGGCTTTCAACCCACTCTCCCAATGAGTCTCATTTTCTCTAGAATACTAGAGAATTGAGGTAAAAATGAACGGCAAACATTGCTTTGGAGGCTTCCAGGGACTTTTAAAGGTTGTTTTTCTTGTAGTCTGTTATTCCTAAGGAAAAAATTATTTTAAAAAATGTTTTAGAAATGTGATGAAGTCGAGCAAATCATTTCAACATTTTAAAAAGATACATGTAAATATATTTAGTTGTCCATAGTAAATTGGAGGGCTCCTGCTTATGAATGGCAAGAATAGATTTTTTTCATTGATTAGACCTTAATATCAAAATGATGGTTATCAACAACCACGCAAATAAAGTGATAAAAATTTAATAAAAATTGAATCAGCAATGAAACAAAAACCCTTTCTAAGACCCAAGGATTTGGAAATTTCGTACTAGTAGTGATGCTCTTGTATTCTGACAAGGCAATCTGGGGATAGGCTTTGATAACTCACAAGATTCAAACACTGGACCTGAGGACACTGGGATCACTAAGGATGAAGAGTGGAGTCTAAGATGATCCTTTTGTCCTCTGCAGAAAACATGACAATATTATTTCAGTTATTTGTAAATGCAGCCTTATTATGCACATGTTTAAACAAAGAGATGAAGCATTTCTATTAAATCTTCGGATTAAATATGCTTGTGTAATGAAGTAAATGTCATGTGTACACAATTAAAATTCTAAAAATTTGTTTCTTTCACTTCAGAAAATTCATAGAAATGGGTTTCATTGATGAAGAAAGAATAGCCATATGGGGCTGGGTGAGTTGTTTTATACATTCTCTGCCTGTTACTAGGTTCGGTAATCCTCATTTTCAAAAGTGTTCGCTTAGAAGGTTTTTCATGAAATGTCAGTGTTGCAACATAATTTAATCTGTCAATAGAAACAGTCAATTTGGATAATACCAGCTTTGGAGTGGTGGTTTTATGTGTTTGTTCCTTTTCTCTGATTTAATTTTTTCTTTGTATAGCAAATGAATCCATAATTGACACTTTTGCTTAATTTTTAATACTAAATTATAGCATATTAAACTGAACTACGCCATTCAAAGGTTTGATTGCCTCTCTGATTTTAGATTTAATACTTATTTTATGTTTTATATTTCTTTTTCATAAAAATCTGAGCTAAGGGTTGAAATGATAGAAACTTTTGGTATAAAATTTGCTTAGTATCTAGCTAGACAGTGTAATCCTAACAGAGCTGTTAGGCATTTTTGTCTTTGGGGAAAATCAAAGTATTCCTGTAGACCCAATGTGAATTGGTGCTAATTTGAAAGGAAGCATTATTTGGCTTCCTAGCTATTGGTCAAGGAGATGACACTCCTCCACTTGTGAGGACTGATGCATTTATTAACAATACACACAAGAATGAGTGGCAGAAGTTATTAGTGGTGGCCAGTGAAGTCACTGGACACTGTAGAGAAATACTGGGAAAAGTTTAAGTTTGCCCATTATGAATTATGATAATTGCCCTTTGAAGAAGTCTCTCTGCTTCACTTTTTGGTCTGAATTTGTATACTTGCAAGTCATTTTGTAACCAGTTGTGCTTGGGTTACTTTTCTTGGCCATTTTCTGTGAGAGCCACCTGCACACATTGGATGGAGGGAATGAAACCCAGCATTGAATCTGCAGGATCAGCTCAACTCTGAGCTCAGTGACCAGATGACGGGCTGTTAGGAATTTGGAGAAAGTTGTTATTTCAACCCATTTTCTCCTTCTCAAAACTATCAAATGTTGGGCCAGGTGGTGGTGGTGCACGCCTTTAAACCTAGCACTTGGGAGGCAGAGACTGGCAGATTTCTGAGTTCGAGGCCAGCCTGGTCTACAGAGTGAGTTCCAGGACAGCAAGGGAAACCCTATCTCGAAAAACAAACAAACAAACAAACAAACAAAAACCTATCAAATGTTAAGTTTCTAAGAAGAGTGGGATTCAAATGGGAAGAAGCAAGTGAAATATTTTTATAAGGGAATATTTCAGATAAGACCTTTCCTACTATCCATCTTTTTTTTTTTTTTTTTTTTTTTTTGGTGAAATTTCTAAAGTAGATCTTTGACAGATCTCATTTTAAACAAAGCATATATAATCACTAACATTTTGCTTAGAGCGATGCTTTATTTTTTTCTGTAGGCTCTGAATAACCATAAACAAGAACTTTCCATTTCACTTACTGAACATGGTTAGTTATGAATTTGATAGAGAATCTTCTATATGGGCTGACCTGAAAACCCACTCCTCACCCAGCGGTACATTTATATCAACCCAGAATTCTTCAATAAAAGACGCTTGCCGTATCTGATTGTGGAAATGCCATCAGAAGGAATAGTACTTTATTTTTCCTGTACTGCTGGCTCTCTCATATGGTCATGATCATGAAGCAGATTTATAAGAGCACTTTTTAAAGAAGAATGGCTTGTCAGTGCATGCCATACCTGAGTAGACCCAAGTGGCTGGACGAAAAAAGGTGCCCATAATGCTATGCCCCTTTATATATTGGTTCTTCCAGTTTGGGACAATCTATTAACCCATACATCTGGTCTCTGACATTCATTGCTTCATCCTTGTAAATCATCATTATATCTCATCTAGGTCCTGTCTTAAGCAATTTATTTTATTTTTTTCTGACATAGACTCATGCATCTCAGATTACCTTTCAGCTACTTCTATATGTGAGAATGCCCTGGAACTTCTGATCATCCTGAATCTACCTTCCAAGTGCTGGGATGACAAATATGCACTACTTTCCCTAATTTTGCATGAGTGTAGAGTTCTACCTTGGTCTTCATGCATGCAAGGCACGCACTATACTTACAGAACCACATCTCCAGTCCTCGTGCTAAGATCTTTATGGATAAAAGAGTGAATCAGTCCTAGATTTGATTTCCATATATGGGAAGATTGTAGAAACAACATGGTTTATCAAGAGATATATCTATTGTGCACAACAGCAGGAAAGAACGTAGTTAATTGTGTCTGTGAGAGCTAATAGAGACATCAGATATGAAAAACATCTTTGATAGCAAATAATAGCTTAGTAAGTGGACATTCCAGAGTGTGAAGACCACATTTTTTCTCATCTTGATAAAGCAAAGAAGTGTCTGTGAGTTAGTCAAGGGTATGAAAAACTTCGAAAGGCTAAAGACTCGTGATGAGAAGTTTGGAGATGTCTGGAGAAATAAGCCATCAGATAACAAGGACCTACTAGGCCACACAACAGAGAGTGTATGTAGGTTTTTGTATTGTACCTCTGTGATTATAAGTCTGGGGGTTCCTTAAATGTTAGCATGTCTTAAATATTAGTGTGGCCTTTGCCCATCAATACTCTGTAAGTCATTGGAGCAAACTCTTGGGTTTCAAGCATGATATGGTTGTAGAATCTCACCACTTGCAACCCCTTTTCTTGTGAGTCTTATAATTCAGTTTATTAGCTGTCATCTCTTCTTCAGGACACAACTTACATGAGCATCATTCTTAGTGTACTCCAAGCTAATCTTATTATGGTTTACTTTAAAACAAGTCTTCGTCTCTGAAGACCTCATCATCTACTGAGTCATCCAAATTAGAAAGCTTAGAAGAGTTTCTTCTTACTTTTACACCTCTTTCTGAGTCCAAAATTCTGTTGATCAGTGAACTTTTTTTTCCACTTCAAACTGTTAAATAGCTATTACTATCCCCAGTGACATTGTTTAATTTGAGTTTCTTCATGAGTCATTAAACCAGAACTTCTCAAATGTTAGGCATATATTTAACACCCAAAGAGCTTATTAAGACACAAGTTCCAGATCCTTACCACCAGAGTCTGCTAAGGCTCAGAATTGGCACTTCTGATCAGATTCTAGATAATGCTGATGCTTTCGGTCTATGATCTTTGTTTGGTGAGTTTCTAATTAAGTTATTTTAATTGCTTTTTAACTGACCTTGCACAGTCCTCAACAATACCAGTGTTGTTTAAAATGTTGTCATTCTAAAGCATTTTTTTTTTATTCTTTGACACATATAGGTAATTGTGTATATATATATATATATACGTACATACGTACTCAACAGAACATTCCAGTACAAGATACAAAGATACAATAAGATTAGGCACAAACCTTCGTATCAAGGCTGGAAAGGCAATCAAGTAGAAAGAAGAGAGTAAGCAAAGAGTCAGCAACACCTCCACTCCCACTGTTAGGAGACCCACAAAAACACCAAACTATCAAGCATAGCATATATGCAAAGGACCTAGCACAGACCCATGCAGGCTTCATGATTGCCATGAAACACAATTTTTAAAGTGCTATTTTTCTACTTCTATATACTTCGGGTTCCATGGTGATCACAATATAATAAACAGCAAATATACATCCTGTGTCCCAGGTCCTCGGCTACCCTGCTCCTGCTGCCCTTTCAATCCCGTTTCTCCCAGATCTGATAAGTAGCCAAACTGTGGTTGTGCTTTGCTGTTCCTGTGACTTTATAAACTTCCTAGCAACACTTCCATGCACTTGCTCCATCGCTTACCCTGTTTTCCCTCTAAAATGCAAAGCCACTTGTTCCTGAGGATCCAGCCCAATGCAACAATCTCAGTGTGGCTTTAACTCTGTCCCCTTCTTCTCAAAGGTACCGGCATCTTCTTTGCTTCTTCTACAAGCATTGAGGTTCTTCAAAATAATGGATTTTATCATTTTTTTCAATAGCTTTTTTTTTCTTAGATGTTTAGCAAAATATGTAGTCATGTCAAGCATCTCTGATATTACATAAAATGAATTTAATCCTGTATCTTCATGGTCTCTCAAAATTTGTCTCACTCATATCAAGAGATTTTTTTTTTCAGGAAAATAGTCTATGATCTAACAGTTTGGGAAATAGATATTTATTTAGAATAGTACATTTTGGCTCCATGGAAGACTAAAATAGAAACTTTTAAAATACTTTTGTCTAGCATACAAACTATTTTATTCCACAATTATTTATTACTCCTTTTTCCACAAATACATATTAACAGTAGGTAGTGTTCATGGCTACATTTATGAGAAGAGCTGTTGACGTTAATAATGCCACCATATTGGTGTCTTAGAAAGATAATGTCATAGGATAGAAGGTGGTGTGAGAATAGAAAGCAAGGCTAGAACATTAATACTAGGGACAAATTGCAAAGGTTAGCAATTAGCCAGAGAAGCAGGCATTTAGAAGAGTCCGTAGTCTTACAGACTAAACCCATTCCCTTAAAGACTAGTAAGTCAGAGCCTATTAGAAACTGGAGATATGAAGGAGGAAGACACTAAGAATTGATCATAACAGATTTTCAGCTGTTAATATTTCATATCAGAAAAGAAGTTATCTTTTCCTCTGTAATACTAAGCTTTCTAATGGTGTTGCTTTGGGGCCATTTGCCAATACTTTGAGACATTTTAGGTTTTTACTCAAGAGAAAGGCTATTGGTAGGTGGGACAGAAGGCCAGGAAGAGGTTTAAATGCTCAACACTGCTCAAGAAAGCCTACAACATGTGTTAAAATCTTGAATGCAATGAAAAATTAAAGCAACTATTCTTACTGTTCAGGAACAGGGAGAGGTTTGTGTAAACTATTAGAAAAAAGAAACTACATTTGCAGGCTTCGCTTTGTTAGTGAAGACCTAGCCAGGTGGTGTTGAATAAGCATCAGTTCATTATTTAATCTTAGTTCCTTTCTCTTGCAGTGACTAATTATAAGCGATTTGAATTGCTATGTGAGAACGATGTAAATGTAGAAAGAATACACTTCTAATGAGGGACCATGTTAAACTATATTATTTCTGCCAAAAGAAGTTGCCCTGGTGTGGGGAAACAGGAAATGTCATGGGTTGCTAAGGCAGGCCTTCTGGGTTTGAGCCCTACCTCCTCCGGTTTTTATTGACTCTGCAGCTACTGTGTGAGCTTCAGCTTCTCCTTTATAAAAATGCATCAACAATTTCTTTCCCTGGTCACTGTGGGAATTACAGGAGATAACAGTGGAATTATGTATTCAGTAAATATGTATTTTTATCCCTCCTGCATACCAGGCCATATTTTCAGTGTTGGGAATAGATCCATATGCAAAACAAACAAAACTCTTTACTTGTGAAGTTGGAGAATAGTAGGAGAGAAAGATAAATAAGTACAATACAAAATGTTGAGAGATGGGAAGGGATATTCAAAAATGCAAAATAAAGCGAGATAGGAGTGAAGTGAAGAGCTAGGTGTAAGTGAATGGTTTGAAACTAGAAGGCAAGGAGGCTGTCTAGAAGCGAGTAGAGACCTGAAGAAGAGACTTAGTGTGAGGCCAGCTGCTTTCAGGGGGAAGAATTAGCCTGGTGGAAAGTCACTGCATTTGCAAATGTCTTGAGACAGATCCTGTTTCCACAGTTCAGAGAGCAAGTGGGAGACAAAAGAAGACAAAAGAAACAAAAGAAAACAAAAGAATGCATAGCAGGGGTAGGAGTTGGGGGCTCAATGGACAAGACACTTGGTGTGAAACAACAGTCCTCAGCCAGAAAAGTGTTAGCTGGTTGTTATTGTTGGTAGGTAAAATATTCCAAGGTCTATGATAGCTTAAATAAGAGCGTCCATACCCCTGATTTTAAAATTCTGTGCCCTTCCAGGAATGATTTTAAAGGCATCCTTCATTTCAACAAAATGGCAAGGCATCTAAGTGCAAAGGACAGCATTCTAGAATTCTCTTGGCCAATCTGCTCTGTGGGCACATTTCTTACAGCAACCTCCCACTCCGTCGAGGATCCCAACTCAGGAGAGAGCAGAAAAAGTCAACATGGCTTCTTTTCTAGCCTTCTTCATTTCTACAATAGGAATCGCTTCTCTAAGATGCCTTGGGATCTCAAGTCGAACTTTGTGCTGTGCTATGGATGCAGTATGATTTTGCTATTACTAATTTCTAGACAATATTTGTATCCTATCTGAAAACAGAAAATATATATACATATTTGAACCCAGTGCTGTAATCTAATCCTTAAGTTGGTATATATTAATAATGTATAAGGTTTGGAACACAGATGTTTAAGGAGATCTTACTATGTACTAGGAATCACAATGTCATATCATGTATTCTCTGCTCAGAAACATGGAAAGCAGAGAGCATACCAAATGTTATTATTTTAGTAAATAGTCCTTTTCCTGTAAAATCATGAACAACAAAGGTCTTAGGTCCACTCTGCTCTCATTTGAAAATGAAATTAAAGAGAGAGGGAAACCTTGCCATCCAGGAGCAGTTCTTGCTCTCCTACTAATTAAAGTAAATTATTTTCATACGTGAAATTTGAAACCCTATAGACAATTTCACTTACCAAAATGGTTTTCAAACCCAAATGTTCCTTCTGCTTTTGAAATCTATTTTCCCCTATTAAAACCTAGTTTAGTTTTCCTCCAACTATAAGAAAAAGAGGCCACAGTATAATTGGAGCAGCCTATTTTATTCTGTGGTTTGCAGCCAAGGGCCCTCAATAAAATTACCCAGAGATGGAAAAATAAAACCATAAACTACTTAGAGGATTCTTCACTTAAGTATTAAATGCAACAAAATTCTTAGCTAGGATTCCACTCCTCATATTTCATGAGGAGTGGACAATGGACGTCCTTGTACCTCTCTGCTCTTCTCCTTTTTTGACTTCCTCTTCCTTACACTGCCCCTATCCTTCATTAAAGACACCAGCAACTTTCTTTCATTTGTTTGGGCTGCTATGTCAGGATTCCCAAAACTGCCCATAACCTATATAGCAAACGATCCCAGCCATGTCACATACTCATAAAATAGATAAAATTGTAGCTTCAAAGTCTAACTCATGGGACTTTCGTGAATGCTAGAGAGCATCTTACAGTTTGGAAACAAATCTCTTTTTCTGTGCATCTCTTTCAAGTAGAATCCTGTTTGGTTGGTTGGTTGGTTGGTTGGTTTTGTTTGATTTCTTGTTTAACAAAGACCTAGTTAGGAAGATGTAAAAGAAAAAAAAAGAGTTTTGAAGTTTTATAGAAACTTTTGTTTATCTCTTTTTTTTTTTATTAGATGTTGTCTTATTTTCAATATCTCCTTTTCCAGGTTCCCCTCCCAAAAAAAAAAAAAAAAAAAAAGAAAAAGAAAAAGAAAAGAAAATAAGAAAAAAAAAAACTAAAACAATCCCCTGTTCCTTCCCCCCATCCCCCTCTTCACCATCCCACCCCCTCCTGCTTACTGGCCCTGGCATTCCCCTATACTGGGGCATACAACCTTCACAGAGCCAAGGTCCTCTCCTCCCACTGATGACCAGCTTGTCCATCCTCTGCTATATACATGCTGCTGGAGCCATGAGTTCCCCCCTATGTGTACTCTTTGGTTG
The DNA here is from genome assembly GCA_019843815.1 of Montemys delectorum. NCBI lineage: Eukaryota > Metazoa > Chordata > Mammalia > Rodentia > Muridae > Montemys > Montemys delectorum. Next base: position 10,584 of record JADRCD010119277.1, read on the forward strand.
GAGTTTTAGCCCCTGGGAGCTCTGAGGGTACTAGTTAGTTCATATTGTTGTTCCTCCTAAAGGATTGCAAACCCTCCAGCTCCTTGGGTCCTTTTTCTAGCTCCTCGATTGGGGACCCTGTACTCAGTCCAATGGATGGCTGTGAGCCTCTACTTCTGTATTAGTCGGGTATATCAAAGCCTCTCAGGAAACAGCAGTCTCAGGCTCCTGTCATCCAGCACTTGTTGGCATACACAATAGTGTCTAGATTTGATGATTGAATATGGGAAGGATTCCCAGGTGGAGTAGTCTCTGAATTGTCCTTCCTTCAGTCTCTGCTCCATAGTTAGCCTTTACAACTCCTTCCATGGGTATTTTGTTCCCCCTTTTAAGAAGGAACTAAGTATCCTCACTTTGGTCTTCCTTCTTCTTGAGTTTCTTCTGGTTTGTGGTTTGTACTTATTGCCTACCCTTTTTCAGGGACTTTGATCAGGCCATTAATTGTTTTCTGATTTATCAGATTTAGAATTACTATTGTATTTTGCTGCTGATGTACCCGGTAGGCGTTTAACCTACTTTATGAGTGACCTTAGCTCCACCGATCCTCAGTCTTACTGTGTGTAGACTCACTTTAAAAACACAGAGATGCTTTTGAGCTTGTGTCTGGGACTGACCAATAACAATGTCTCCACAGTCCTACGGAGGTTATGTTTCATCCCTCGCCCTTGCATCTGGATCTGGTCTTTTCAAATGTGGCATAGCAGTGGCTCCAGTCTCCAGCTGGGAATATTATGGTATGGAAATATTTCATAAATGCTGCCATGAAAACATTTAACACATAATTACTCTATATTTGAGGTTGCTAGGAAAACAAACTATGCAGTAAAGTTCACCCCAGCATCACTGGGGAAAATATAAACGAGGTTGTTCATGTAACTCATTATTATCTTGATTTAACTTTCAGTGGTTAAAAAGAGAGAGAACTCTTCACAGATTCTATATATTTATTTTCTCCCACAGACTTTGATCTCTTGTGAAAAAAAAATCTTTAACATCAGAGCTAACTCTGTTTTTGAAGGCACATAACTTCAGCAATGATTACTTTTAAGCATATCTTTTGCAAAGTCAAGCCAGGGGCCAAGGAATTCATTTTCATATTACACTGTAGGAAACAGTACCTTTACTCACAAATCAGAGGGGAGATAGATAGATAGATAGATAGATAGATAGATAGATAGATAGATATAGATATAGATATATAGATATCCATTTCTGTGTGTGCCTGTTTTCTTGATTAACTCCAATGTAGAATACTTATTTAAAAGTTATTCTAATAATTGTGCAAAAAATTATAGCTTTTGCTATTTTCTCTTTTTCACACTAGAGTAAAAATGAGACATTCATGCCTTACAGAAAATTTTTATTCAGAAAGGTATATGACTGTGTGTTTGAATATGTGTGTATGATATTGAGGCAAGTAAATCTGGGAGACACATTTTCATCCCAGAGGAAACAAGACACTAGTGAAGAGATCAGAGGAGGTGGATTTTGCAGTTTTATTTTCAAATATAATGAGGCCGTTCCCATCTCCACATTCCCCCAAGGAGAGCAACTGAAAAGAGCTTAAAAGCAGCCTGTGAAAGGAAACGCTTAGACATTCATGTTTCCATAATGTCTCTGCATTGTTTCTGGAACCTCACTGAGGTGAGCTACAGAAATGACATCTTCATTGAGACCAACCATGACATCAAGTAAAACAGGAGTGGACCTCAGAGTCTTCCCACGGGAGAACTGGGGCACACTTGCTAATGCAGGAGTTACGTAAGATCGTGAAATGACATGTATAAAATGGAAATAGCATGTTCCTGTGTATTTTTACAGCATCTATATACTCGGAGAGATTCATGGGCCTCCCAACAAAGGATGATAATCTTGAACACTATAAAGTAAGCATTTCCCATTGTATCTAGGTCACTAATTTATTTCAAACGTGTTAAGTAATTTTAAAACAGTGATTCAGAGTTTGCAAATTCAGTTCTGGATCCCCAGGCAAAAATTATGATCTTTTGTTAACTGCAAAGCATCACTAGAAAGAAATTTTACTCTTTGAGGATTCTATTCTCTCTCCAATCTCCTCTCACTAACCTCCCTTTTCTCATCTCCCCTCCCCACCCCCAACGCCTACACAGCTTGAGCGGGTATCATTTATGCCTAAGGTCTCACTCATATGTAACATATGACACATAAACTTTCAGTTTTTCAAACTAAGAATCAGATGGAAGTAATGCAAATGATGATGAAAATGTGTTGCTCTGACTCTTAAATATTTATCAACCAAAGCAATACATAATTTCAGTATTGGTGCGAAGTCCATTGCACAATGATTTAGCTAGTTTTCTATTAGAACTTTGCAGCAACTAAAATGTTAATTTTTCTTCTTTTCCAGAATTCAACTGTGATGGCAAGAGCAGAATATTTCAGAAATGTGGACTATCTTCTCATCCACGGAACAGCAGATGGTGAGGTTTAAGCAAGACTCTTACACAGAAAAATACTGAGCCAGCATCACTTTGTTTAAGAAACATTAAGCATCCTCCTATGCCTGTGCTCAGGGTCAGTACCTAAGAGTCAGGGACATTTCCATATTTGAGTGTGATCACTCGCTGCTGACAATGTCAAATGCATGACTAGATAATTGCTGGTGTTCATTTCCAGGCAGTACATTG
>JADRCD010119281.1:0-11046 GCA_019843815.1 Montemys delectorum
ATCAGGAAAATGTAAATCAAAATGACCCTGAGATTCCACCTCATACCAATCAGAATGGCTAAGATCAAAAACTTAGGTGGCAGCACATGTTGGTGAGGACATAGAGAAAGAGGAACACTCATCCATTGCTGGTGGGATTGCAAACTGGTACAACCACTCTGGAAATCAATCTGGAGGTTCCTCAGAAAATTGGAGAAAGATCTACCTGAAGACATAGCTTTACCACTCTTGGGCATATATCCAAAAATTCTCTACCATGCCCCAAGGGCACATTTTCCACTATGTTCATAGCAGCCTTGTTTGTGATAGCCAGAAGCTTGAAACAACCCAGATGTCCCACAACAGAAGAATGGATACAGAAAATGTAGTTCATGTACACAATGGAATACTATTCAGCTATTAAGAGGGAGGACATCATGGATATCCCTAGCTTTTGGGCTAATATCCACTTATCAGTGAGTGCATACCATGTGTGTTCTTTTGTGACTGGGTTACCTCACTCAGAATCATATTTTCTAATTCCATCCATTTGCCTAAGAATTTCATGAAGTCATTGTTTTTAATAGCTGAGTAGTACTCCATTGTGTAGATGTACCACATTTTCATATTTCCTGTGTCCGTTCCTCTGTTGAAGGACATCTGGGTTCTTTCCAGTTTCTGGCTATTACAAATAAGGTTACTACGTACATGGTGAAACATGTGTCCTTGTTATATACTGGAGCACATTTTGGGTATATGCTCAGGAGTGGTATAGCTGGTTCTTCAGGTAGTACTATGTCCAATTTTCCGAGGAACCACCAGACTGATTTGGAATATCCAAGATACAATTTACATGAAGCTCAAGAATAAAGAATATCAAAGTGTGGATGCTTCAGTCCTTCTTAGAAGGAGGAACAAAATACTCATGAGAGGAAATATGGAGACAAAGTGTGGAGCAGAGACTAAAGAAAAGGCCATCCAGAGACTGCACCACCTGAAGATCTACCCCCTAAAAAACACCAAACCCAGATACTATTGTGGATGCAAAGAAATGCTTGTTGACAGGAGCCTGAGATAGCTGTCTCCTGAGAGGTTCTACCAGAACCTGGCAAATACAGAGGTTGATACTCTCAGCCAGCCATTGGACTGAGCACAGAGTCCCCAATGGAGAAGTTAGAGAGAACACTGAAGGAGCTGAAGGGGTGTGCTACTCATAGAAAAAACAACAATATCAACCAACCTCCAGATCCTCCAGAGCTTCCAGGAATTAAATCACTAACCAAAGAGTACACGTGGAAGTACCAATGGCTCCAGCTGCATATGTAGCAGAGAATGGCCTTATCAGACATCAGTGGGAGGAGAGGCCCATGGTCCTGGGAAATCTCCAGGCCCCAGTGTAGGGAAATGCCAGGTTAGGCAAGCAGGAGTGGGATGATGGGTAGGCAAGCACCCTCCTAGAAGCAGGGGGAGGGATGATGAGATAGGGGGTTTCCAGAGGTAAAACAAGGAAAGTGAATAATAGTTGAAATGTAAATAAGTAAAGTATCCAATAAAAATGGAGAAAAAAAGAGGACATCATAAGTTGTTCAGATAAGTGGATGGAACTAGAAAATATCCTGAGTGTGGTACCTCAGACCCAAATGGATATGCATAGTATGTACTCATGAACAAGTATATATTAGCCAAAAAAGTACAGAAGCCCCAGGATACACTCCACAGAACTCAAGAAAACTAACAAGTAAAGGGCCCAAGAAAGAATATCTCAATCCCATTTAGGAGGGAGAAGAAATCAATCATAGAAGGCAGGGAAAGATTGAGGAACTTGAATGGGAAAGGTGATAGGGAGGGGAACATGATCAGATATTGGGGGGAAACAAGACTGAAACTCTGAAGGCCAACAGAAAGTATTGAAACAAGTAACCTCAGAAGGTAGGAGGTAGAGGAGCCTCTAGAATGTACCAGAGAACAGGGAGGTGAGAGAGACTCTTAGGACTCAAATGAAGGGATCTTAGATGAAATGTTCTTCAGGGGGGAGCTGAGAGTTGTTGTAGAGTCCACCTTCAGTAGAAATTCAGAGCATCAAGTGTAGGGTTGGGGTTGCCTTCACATAATCAAAAACTCTGACCCAGAGTTGTTCCTGTTTGAAAGAACTGCAGGAACAAAAATGGAGAAGAGCCTGAGTAAAAAGGAGGTTCAGTGACAGGCCCAATTGGGATCCAGCTCAAGGGGAGGCCTCAAGGCCTGACACTATTACTGATGTTATGGTGTGCTTACAAGCAGGAGCCTAGCATGGATGCCCTTTGAGGATCTCAGGATATTTTCTAGTTTCATCCACTTATCTGAACAACTTATGATGCCCTCCTTTTTTTTCCTCCATCTTTTATTGGATACTTTATTTATTTACATTTCAACTGTTATTCCCTTTCCTTGTTGGACCTCAACAAGCAACTGAAAGAGTCAGAGGCAGATATTTACACCCAACCAATGGACAGAAGCACCGGTGACCTCTGTGGTTGAGATGGGGAAAAGCTCAAAGAAGCTGAGGAGGAGGATAATCCTAAAAGAAGACCATCAGTCTTAACTAACCTGGATTCCAGGGACTCTCTCAGACACTGAGACGCTAACCAGGCAGCATATACCAGCTGATAAGAGGCCTGTAACATATATAAAGCTGAGGATTGCTATGTCTGAGCTCAATGAGAAAATATTTACCTAACCCTTCAGAGATTTAGGGCCCCAGCGAATGGAGAGGTCTGATGGGGTGGGTGTGCATGTGGGAGCATCCTCTTGGAGATGTGGGGAGGAAATGTGACATGTGGAACAGTCCAAGGGTGGACCTGGAAGGGGATAACGTCTGGATTGTAATAAAAGATTAAAGAATAAAAAAGTCAAACTTACTCACTAAACCAAAGACATATGACATGACAATATATGCAAGTAATTTTATTCCTCTGGCCTCTCATCCCATCCCTCCTTTCTTTTTTTTCTTCAAATTTTTATTCCTTATTTTATTAATTTACATTTTTATTGGATATTTTCTTTATTTACATTTTAAATGTTATCTCCTTTCCTGATTTCCCTCCCATACTAACATGAAAGAAACAGGCTAGTGAGTTATTAACTGGAAAGATATTTTCAAGTTTTCCTGACATGAACAAGTAAGAAGACATTGTAGTGATGAAGGGAGAGGCTTGTATTGTGTATTACTTCTTGGATTTTTGGGCGACACATTAAGGGTAAAACAGAAAAAGCCCAATTAGTTCAATTAGATTCTCAGAAAAATTCTTTGATATAGAAAACACAGAGTCCTGTGTTTGGCATACATTGGGTGCTGGCTCAATACAACAGCAACACAACACAGAGAGGAAGCTCAACTGCCAGGTACTCTAACATACCCAGGATCACAGGAATTCAGGAGCTTTATCACAGCAGAATTTCAGGATCTCAGAGGCAGCTTGACTTCCAGGAGCTCTGACACACCCAGAATCTCAGGATCCCAGAATCCCAGAATCACAGGAACACAGAGCCAGCTGGACTGTGAGGAGTTTTGACACAAGCAGGATCACAGTGGGGACAGACTCCAGTCAGAGACAGCAAGGACATGTAGCTCCAGAGTTAATCAGATTGTGAGAGGCAAACACAAGAACATAAGCAACAGAAACCAAGGCTACTTGGAACCACTAGAACCCAGTTTTCCTACCACAGCAAGTCCTGGATACCTAATTACACTGGAAAAATAAAGATTCAGATTTAAAAAAAAAAACTTCAAATGATGATGATAGATGACATTAAAAAGGAAATAACTCCCTTAAAGAAATACAGGAGAAAACAGGTAAACAGGTAGAAGACCTCAAAGAGGAAGCACAAAAATCCCTTAAAAATTTCCAGGAAAACACAACCAAACTGGTAAAGGAATAGAACAAAACCATCCAAGATTTAAAAAGAGAAAGAGATACAATAAAGAAATCACAAAGGGATACAACTCTGGAGATAGATAACTTAGGAAAGAGATCAGGAATCATACATGCAAACATCACCAACAGAATACAAGAGATAGAAAAGAGAATCTCAGGTGCAGAAGATATCATAGAAAATATTGACACAAAAGTCAAAGAAAATGCAAAATATAAAAAGTTCCTAATCCAAAACATCCAGGAAATCCAAGACACAATGAGAAGACAAAACCTAAGGATAATAGGTACAGAAGAGAGCAAAGATCCCCAACTTAAAGGGGTAGTAAATATCTTCAACAAAATTATAGAAGAAAACTTTCTTAACCTAAAAAATGAGATGCCCATAAACATACAATAAGCCTACAGAACTCCAAATAGAGTGGAATAAAAAAGGAATTCCACAGATCAAATAATAATCAAAACATCAAATGCACAAAGAGAAAGTAAAAGTATTAAAAGCATTAAGTAATGGTAAAATGTTAAGTAACATATAAAGGTAGACCTATCAGAATTACACCACACTTCTCACCAGAGACTCCAAAAGCCAGAAGATCCTGGGCAGGTGCCATAGAGACTATAAGAGAACACAAATGTCAGCCATGGCTACTATACCCAGAAAAACTCTCAACATAGATGGAGAAACAAAGATAGTCCATGACAGAAACAAATTTACACAATATCTTTCCACAAATCCAATCCTACAAAGGATAATAGATGGAAAACTCCAACACAAGGAGGAAAACTACAACCTAGAAAAAGTAAGAAAGTAATCTGCTTTCAACAAACCCAAAAGACGATAGCCACACAAGCATAATTTCACCTCTAACAACAAAAATAACAGGAAGTAACAGTCACTTTTCCTTAACACCTCTTAACATCACTGGACTCAATTCCTCAATAAAAAGATATAGACATAAACAGGGCCCAGCATTTTGCTGTATACAGGAAACACACCTCAGTAACAAAGACAGGCACTACCTCAGAATAAAAGGCTGAAAAAAGTTTCTAAGTAAATAGTCCCAAGAAACAAGCTGTAGTAACCATTCTAACCAAAAGATATCAAAAAAGATAAGGAAGGACACCATACATGTTAAAGGAAAAATCTATTAAGATGAACTTTCAATTCTGAAAACATATGCTCCAAATGCAAGGGAACCTACATTAATAAAAGAAAATTTACTAAAATTCAAAGCACACATTACCCCTCACACAATAATGGTGGAAGATTTCAATACCACACTCTCATCAACGGACAGATCATGGAAACAAAAATTAAACAGAGACATAATGAATCTAACAGAAGTTATGAACCAAATGGATTTAACAGATCTCTGTAGAATATTTCACCCTAAAACAATAGAATATACCTTCTTCTCAGCATTTCATGGTACTGTCTCCAAAACTGACCATATCGCTCACAAAACAGGCCTCAACAGATACAAGAAGATTGAAATAATCCCATGCATCTTATCAGATCACCACAGAGTAAGGTTGATCTTCAATAACAACAAAAACAACAGAAAGCCCACATACACAAGGAAGGTGAACAATGTACTAGTCAATGATAACTTAGTCAAGGCAGAAATAAAGAAATTAAAGACATTTGAATTTACTGAAAATGAAGGCACCTCATATCGAAAATTATGGGACAGAATGAAAGCAGTGCTAAGAGGAAAAACTCATCTCTAAATGCCTCCAAAAAGAAACTGGAGAGAGAATACACCACCTACTTGATAGCACACCTGAAATTTCTAGAACCAAAAGAATCAAATACACCCAAGAGTAGTAGATAGCAGGCAATAATCAAACTCAGAACTGAAATCAACCAAGTAGAAACAATAAGATCTATACAAAGAATATAAAAGAAAAAAACGGGATTTTTTTTATAAAATCAAGATAGATAAAGCCTTACCAAGACTAAACAGAAGTCACAGAGACAGTATCAAAATTAACAAAGTCAGAAAGGGAGGCATGACAACAGAATCTGAGGAAATCCAAAAAATCATCAGACCCTACTACAAAAGCCTATACTCAACACAACTGGGAAATTTGGATGATATGGACAATTTTCTAGAAAAATACCAGGTGCTAAAGTTAAATCAGGATCAGATAAAGCATATAAACTGTCCTATAACCCCTAAAGAAATAGCAGCAGGCATTAAAAGTCTCCCAACAAATAAAAGCCAAGGACCAAATGGTTTAGCACAGAATTCTATTAAACTTTTAAAGACATAATACCAATACTCTTCAAACTATTCCACAAAATAGAAACAGAAGAAACACTACCCAATCTGATCAATGAAGCAAAAATTACACTTATACAAACACACAAAGACCCAACAATGATAGAATACTTCAGACTAATTTTCCTTATGAACCTATATGCAAAAATACTCAATAAAATTCTCACAAACCGAGTTCAAGAACATATCAAAATGACCTTTCAATGAGATCAAGCAGGCTTCATCCCAAGGATGCAGGGATGTTTCAAAATAAGTAAATCCATCAACATAATCCACCATATAATCAAATTCAAAGAAAAAAAAACTTCATGGTCATCTCATTAGATACTGAGAAAGCATTTGACAAAATTCACCACCCCTTTATGTTAAAAGTCTTCGAAAGATCAGGAATTCAAGGTCCATTCCTGAATATAGTAAAAGCAATACACAGCAAACCAGTAGCCAACATCAAACTAAATGGAGAGACACTTGAAGCAATCCCACTAAAACCAAGGACTAGATAAGGCTGCCCACTCTTTATCTATTCAGTATAGTACTTGTTCTATCTAGAGCAATTTAACAACAAAAGGATGTCAAAGGATACAAACCGGAAAGGAAAAAGTCAAAATATCACTATTTTCAGATCATATGATAGTATACTTAAGTGACCTGAAAAATTTCTCCAGAGAACTTCTAAACCTGATAAACAACGTCATCAAAGTGGCTGGATATAAAATTAACTCAAACAAATGAGTAGCCTTCCTCTATTCAAATGATAAACTGAGAAAGAAATTAGGGAAATGACATCCTTCACAATAGTCACAAATAATATAAAATACCTTAGTGTGACTCTAACTAAGCCAGTGGAATATTTGTATGACAAGTACTTCAAGTTTCTGAAGAAAGAGATCGAAGAAGATCTCAGAAAATGAAAAGATCTCCGTGCTCATGGATTAGTAGGATTAATATAGTAAAAATGGCCATGCTGTGAAAAGCAATCGACAGATTCAATGCAATCCTCATCAAAATTCTAACTCAATTCTTCATAGAGTTAGAAGGAGCAAATCTCAAATTCATTTGGAATAACAAAAAACTCAGGATGCCAAAAACTAGTCTCAACAATAAAAGAACCTCTTGGGGAAATCACCATCCCTGACCTCAAGTTGTATTACAGAGCAATAGTGATAAAAACTGTATGGAATTGGTACAGATATTGGCAGGAAGATTAATGGAATAGAATTGAAGACCAAGAAATTAACTCACATTCCTATGGTTACTTGTTTTTTTGACTAAGGAGTTAAAACTATCCAGTAGAAAAAAGACACTATTTTTCCACAAATAGTGCTGGTTCAGCTGGCTGTCAGCATGTAGAAGAATGCAAATCAATCTACTCTTATCTCCTTGTACAAAGCTCAAGTCCAAATGGATCAAGGACCTTCACATAAAAAAGATCCACTGAAACTAATGCAAGACAAAGTGGGGAAGACCCTTGAACACGGGGCACAGTGGAAAATTCCCTGAACAGAACACCAAAGGGTCTAACATCAACAATAGATAAATGGAACCTCATAAAATTGCAAAGCTTCTGTTAGGCAAAGGTTACTGTCAATAGGACAAAACAGAAACCAACAGATTGGGAAAAGATCTTTAGCAATCCTATATCTGATAGAGGGCTAATACCCAATGTATACAAAGAACTCAAGAAGTTAAACTTCACAGAATTAAATTGCCTTGTTAAAAATTGGTTACATAGCTAAACAAAGAATTCTCAAGAAATATTGAATGGCTGAGAAACACCTACAGAAATGGTCAAAATCTTTAGTCATCAGGGAAATGCATAACAAAACAACTCTGAGATTCCACTCAAACCAGTTAGAATGGCTAAGATCAAATCCTTAGGTGACAGCAGGTGCTGGAGAAGGAGAAACACTCCTCCATTGTTGGTGGGATTGCAAGTTGGTACAACCACTCTGGAAATCAGTCTGGCAGTTCCTCAGGAAATTGGACATAGTATTACCTGAGGATCCAGCTATACCACTCCTGGGCATTTACTCAAAAGATGTTCCAACATATATCAAGGACACATGCTCCACTATGTTTATAGCAGCCTTATTTATCATAACCAGAGCTGGCAAGAACCCAGATGTTCTTCAACAGAGTAACAGATAGAGAAAATATGGTACATCTACACAGTGGAGTACTACTAAGCTATTAAATTCAATGAATTCACGAAACCCTTAGGCAAATGGATAGAACTAGAAAATATCATCCTGAGTGAGGTAACCCAATCGCAAAAGAACACACCTGGTATGCACTCACTGATAAGTGGATATTAGCCCAAAAGCTCCAAATAACCAATATTCAATTCACAGACCACATGAAGCTCAAGAAGGAAGATCAAAGTCTGGGTGCCTCAGTCCTTCTTAGAAGGGGAAACAAAATACTCATGGGAGGAGATAAACAGACAAAGTCTGGAGCAGAGACTGAAGGAAAGGCCATCCAGAAATCGCCCCACCTGGCGATCCATCCCACACATAGTCAAAATTCAGACACTATTGTGGATGCCAAGAAGAGCATGCTCATCGGAGCCTGATAAAGCTCTCTCCTGAGAGGCTCTGTCAGAGATTGACAAATACAGAGGAGGATGCTTGTAGCCAACTTTTGGACTGAGTACAGGGTCCCAAATGGAGGAGTTAGGGAAAGGACTGAAGGAGCTGAAGGAGTTTGTAACCCCGTAGTAAGAACTAGAATACCAACCAACCAGACATCCTAGTGCTCCCAGGGGCTAAACTACCAACAAAAGAATGCACATGGAAGGACCCATGGCTCCAGCCACATGTGTAGCAGAGGATGGCCTTGTGAGAAGAGGCCCTTGGTCCTGTGAAAGCTTGATGCCCCAGAGTAGTGGAATGCCAGGACAAGAAGGCAGGAGTAGGTGAATGGGTGGGGGAAACACTCTCATAGAAGCAGAGAGGGAGATGGCAAAGGGAGTTCCTGGGGGCTAGGGAGAACCAGGAAAGGGGATAACATTTGAAATGTAAATAAAATATCCACTACAAAACAACAATTAAACAAATAGAAAATAAAACGCAGTAATGTTAAGTGGCACAAAGCTAATAGAAAATGTGTTAAGTATTAGCATCAGGTGAAGCAACCCTGGGTCTCAGATTCTCTAAAGAATAGAGGGAACCAGTGGTTGGCTGACTGACCGGATGAACTGAAAGTAATGGGGTCAAGAATAAAGCTTTGCAGAATTTTCTGGATACAAAGTTCACCATATTCATGAATTCCCTTGCCTGGAATGACTTGTCTGCCTTCTCTCTTTTCATGGGTACAGCATGCATGTAGTACTGGTGTCTACTAGGATACACTGACAACCTTTACTAAGATGAGAAGCCTCTCACTTAGTGTTGTATGCTGTGGGAGACCTGGCATTTACCAGTAACTTTCTTGAATGCAGCCTTGACATCCTTATTTCTTAGGCTATAGATTAGTGGGTTTAGCATGGGAATGACCATAGTGTAGAAGACAGACACAATTTTATCTTCTTCCAGAGATTTTTTGGAACCACTCCGTATGTACATAAAGATGAGTGTCCCAAATAAAAGAGCCACAGCAGTAAGATGGGAGAAACATGTTGAGAAAGTCTTTGCTCTTCTACCTGAAGACTTCATTCTCATGACAGCTTTGATGATGAGCAGGTAGGAAATGAGAATGACTAAGGCATTGGCCAAAATTACAAAATTCCCGAAGAAGACAATGATTATTTCAATATTTGTTGTGTCACTACAGGCCAGCTTCAGCAGAGGTGGGAGGTCACAAAAGAAGAAATTGATCTGATTATTTTCACAGAAGGAGAGAGAGAAGGTACATGTGGTACGCAGGATGGCCCCACACACTCCACAGACATATGCTCCTACTACTAAACCCCAACACTTTCTAGGGCCCATGGCCACAGTGTAGAGCAGGGGATTGCTAATAGCAACATAGCGATCATAGGCCATCACAGACAGCAGGAAACACTCTGAACCTGCACAGATAGTGAAGAAAAAGAACTGGGCAGTACAACGACCATAGGAGATGACTGATTTGCCTCTAGCCAGTGTAGCCAGGATCTGAGGGGTGATGACTGAGGTATAGCAGGCATCCAATACAGAGAGATGGCTCAGAAAGAAATACATTGGGATGTGGAGTTGGACATCTACATGGATAAGAATGACCATGCCCAAGTTTCCTAGGATGGTGACAAGATAAATGCTAAGAAATACCAGAAAGAGGGGAATCTCCCACTTGGGGTGGTCATTAAAGCCTATTAGGATGAATTCAGTTACTGTGCTGACATTATTCTTGGCCATGGATTCAATATAGACAGGTTTTTTTTTTTTTTTTAAATCAGAACACAAGAGTGAATTGTAAAGAGACCACACCCGAAGTACAATCTTTTTTTTTGTGATGGAAATAAAATTGATAATTCCTTAGCGTTTGTGGAGGTTTATTTTCAGAAATCTTGACTCTTCATCTCATACAACAGAGTTTTGCTTTTTCAAATTTCTGTTTCTGGTTAATTCTGGTATAAATTTGGAAATTTCTGTAAATATAAGAGGCACATAATTTTTAGGTTTAGAAGGTACCAAGATGTCTGTTCTTCTATTTAATACTCACACATCTGCTATGTAAGTAGCTGGCTCACATATGATCCTCCTCCACCAAATGATCAACATAAGCCAGGTAGTGGTGGCACACACCTTTAATCCCAGCACTTGGGAGACAGAGGTAGGTGGATTTCTGAGTTCCAGGCCAGCCTGGTCTACAGAGTGAGTTCCAGGACAGCCAGGCCTATACAGAGAAACCCTGTCTCTAAAAACCAAAAAAAAAAAAAAAAAAAAAAAAAA
>JADRCD010119291.1:0-21867 GCA_019843815.1 Montemys delectorum
AAAGTTATTTGCAAGAAAATTATTCAGTTGATTTTGAAAAATGAATTTAATTTCTGGGATAAGGTGGTAGTTAAATGTACTGCTCCTGAAACAAAGATTGGTTATTTATACATTATTTAACCACAGATTGTCTTACTTTAAAGATTTTATCACATTTATTATACAGCTTAATCATTATTTGTATCTTTTCTGATGAACAGGTATTTCCATTATGACCAAAATGAAATTTTTTATCAATATTAATATTCATAGGGTGAGAAATACAACTAATTCTCTGAAATTATTTAAGGCAAATATTGATCCATATTTGATATTAGTCAATTATGGTTGTTCCCCTATCTCATATATTTATTTGTAAAAATAATTGTCCAAAATTAATATCATCATCCTAAAAATAATAGCAATCTGATTCCTGTGAATTTTAGTTGTCAATTTGCTGTTTAAATCAATTGGAATTACAATTAAATATTTTATACAAAATTATCAGAACAAAATAAAATTTATGGCAAATTATTTGATTTATTTTAACTGTGTTTTACCTTGTGCAAGTTAAATGTTAAGAATACCATTCCAAGTTTCTTTTAATATAAGTTAAATATATATTGCCATAGTTAAGAAATTATTTTATTTAAAGCAAATTTATATGATGTGAGTACAGTACATATATATAATTTACACTTGTGTTACTTAACTGATTCAACTTATATTTTCATTCGTGTGGACAGTTGATTATACCTATTAAGTTGTTTATTAAGTTATTATAAAAAAATAGGAGAAATGATCATTCTATAATACAGCCTATGTTTGTTTACCTAGTAATAGATTGTCATTTACATCCTATATTCAACAAATTTTACCTGAGAAGAGTGTCATTGGGGATTGGAAAAAGTTAAAAATATCCCTTTTTGTTGACTCCAACCTTTATCAAGAAGTGCATTAAAACTAGCAGCTATATTTTTTCATGTTTGTAGAATCTAAACCCAAAATGGAAGATACAGAACACCTGTATAGTTTCAAAATCTAGTATAACAGCGTAAGAAGAAAAGTATAGTCCATTTCCTAGCATGACCACAATTTCCTTGCCAAGGTACTCCCCCTCTGTATAGGAAGCGGTGAATAGAAGAAGTCATGTGGGGCATCTATTTTTTAATATCTAATATTTTAAAAATGAAAACAGATTTTTCTGTCATACAATACATTCAAATCACAGTTTCACTTCCCTCTACTTATCCTGGCTTTCCTTTACTTTCTGACTCCTCCAGATCCAAATCCACTTTCCTTCCATTTCCTCTTCAGAAAAGAGTAGGCTTAAAGAGTTGACAATACAAAAGGGAGAGGGTGGGGTGGCAGGCATGGGGAGGGGGGAGGCAAAAGAAGTTTGTTCTTGTTGTTTTTGTTTGTTTGTTTGTTTGTTTTTTGGAGGGGAACCTGGGAAAGGGAAAATTTACATGTAAATAAAGAAAATATCTTAAAAAAAAAAAAAAACAGATAAGGAGAAAGCCCTCATATCAAGGCTGGTCAACGTAACCAAATAGCAGGAAAGGAGTCCTAAGATCAGGCAAAAGAGTCAGAGATACACATCCTCCCAGTATGTGGAGTCTTACAAAACACCAGGCTAACAGCCTTAACATACATAATGGGGACCTGGTACAGACACATGCAGGCCCCTGTCTTGCTGCTTCAGTCTCTATTAGCACATAGGAGTCTTCTTTTGGGGACATTGCCTCTTGGTATCCTCTATTCCTTCTGACTTCTGTAATTTCTCCTCTCCCTCTTCCATGGGGTACCCTACTTAGTCTCCAAGGAGAGGTACCTGATGGAGAACTCCAATGGAGACTGCCTGCATAATGTCTGCCTGTTGGTTTCTGTATTAGCTTTCATCTACTGCCAGAAGAAGCCTTTCCAGTGGTAACTGGAGATGGCCCTGATTCAAAGATTCTAGGCTATCCATTCTCCAGTTACTGGCCATCCAGGAAATATAGGTCATGGGCTCCAACTGGTGGCATAGGCCTGAAATTAAACTAAATATTAATTCACCATTCCATTGCCTCAGCACATCTTGCAGTCAGAATGAATTGTAGGTGGAGAATTTTATGCCCAGAATGGTTTGTATTCCCATACCTGGCAGAGTACCTTCTCATGCTAAGGTCACTAGAACTCCATAGGTGAAGGGTCTAAGCTGACAGCAGGTCTACCTTTGTATGTTCATTGGGTTGTATGGAAGTTGTCCTCAGCGATGGGGCCAACTGTCAGTTTTTAGAGAGTGAACTTCTGTCCTACCATCAGCCTGAGATGTTTAGGGATATCTTAAAGGTCTTGGCCACTTATCTGGAGATAAAAACTATTCTAAAAAGAGACAAAGGACCAAAGTCTGATTTGTCAGCCTTCAGAAATCCACACAACATATTTTCTCCAGGGAAACAATTTGGATAATCTCCCCAACAATGTCTTAATTCCATGCTGTTGTAGGAAAAGGAATGTCTTAATATTGAAACTGTACTGATCCTTGTACTTGAGCTTGTGCTTCAGTAGGGCCTAAAATTATACAAGATATCTAAGGAACTCCAGTATACATAATAATAAAATAATATTGTGATACTATATTCTTTTTGTTTTTGCAACCAGTTTCCAAAACCCCTCATTTGATTTCCTTAGATTATGTGAAAGTACTATATCACATAAGGAGTAAAGATGGATTCTTCTATTAATATAGTGCTACTAGTATGAGTCTTATCATCTTTCTTTCTCTGTTTTCCACAGGACACTCATTCTAATACAAAAGTATAGTCATCTCTTACTAATATAAGTTTGTCTATCTAATTACACTTAAACGTAAATAAAAATATCTTAAATAATCTTACCTAGGCATCATTATTGAGAGGGTTCTTTTCATATACTCAAGACCCTGAAAGCACACTGAAAACAACAACAGTATACATAATTGAATTTATAATGTTATTAGAAGGCAACTATATGAATGTATAAGCAAATACTATTGAATATATAGTATAATAAAATGTCAAGGGAGGCATTTAGACAAACAAGGTGGGTTAATACCAGTTTAGATGCAGCACTCTCTAAAAGTCATATAATGATATTTAACCAGATCTAAATATAGGTAAATCATGAATTATATACAAAGCAGGTTTGTATTATAGTGGGATAATCCCTAAAATAGGAGAAGCAACAATATGCCAATATAACTAGACTACAATAGGTAAACAGAAAGAAGTAGAAGGTAATATATCATTGAAAACAGCAAAGACATGAAAGAAATGTAGAATTATATATACAATCAAAGGAACAACTGAATTTATTGTAGAAAGACAAAACTTTGGTCATGAGGAATAATGTGGATTGTTTATTAAGATTGGATACAAGATAGATAATAAAAGTATCCCATGATGGGAAAGCTAAGATGTAAAGGACAAGAATCATCAAGCGCAGATAAGAAAAATTTAGAGTTTGTTTTAGAAAGATAGATTTATATAGCACTAAGAGCTACAACTTCTTTCTTTCAGAATTTTTTTTTTGAGTTTTTTTTTTAATTAGGTATTTTCTTTATTTACATGTACATTTTCCCTTTCCCATCTTCCCCTCCAAAACAAACAAACAAACAAACAAACAAACAAAAGCAAGAACAAACCCCTTTTGCCTCCCCCTTCCCCATGCCTGCCACCCCACCCTTTCCCACTTATTGGCCCTGGCATTCCCCTACACTGGGGCACAAAACCTTCACAAGGCCGAGGTCCTTTACTCCTATTGATGATCGAATTTGCAATCCTCTACTATATACCTGTTGCCAGTACATTCAATCCCACCCTGTATAGTCCTTGATTGGTGGTTGGGTCCCTGGGAGCTCTGAGGGTACTAGTTAGTAATTGTTGTTCGTCCTAAGGGGCTGCAAACCCTTCAGCTCCATAGAACCTTTCTCTAACTCCTTCATTGGGGACCCGTGTACTCAGATCAATGAATGGCTGTGAGCCTCTACATCTAATGAAATAGAAATAGTCATTAATAGTCTCCCAACCAAAAAAAGATCAGAATTTTTAATATACGAATCTTTGAAAAAACAAAAATAATTTATGATTGTCAGGTAGCACACTTTCTCTTTTATATCTACTGATACAGCATAAACCATAAGAAAAAAATAAATGCATATTAATGCATATTAATGAGAGTATGGTGTTCCTGCTTTTAATATCTTTTTTTCTTTTTTTCCCCCTTTGAATACTAGGTCATATCGAATTCTTTTTCTTTCTTTTGCATATCAAATTCTTTTTTTTCTTTTGCATGTGGAACTGATTTTTATTATATAGTATTATACAAGGTAACAAATTTCATTGTGACATATGCATATATTCATGTAATATGCTTTGATAATATTCATACATACCCCCACTGCTTATCTTAGTGTTCCCCTCTCCCTATCCTTCTTTTTTATAAATTGGATATTTTATTTATTTACATTTCAAATGTTATCCTCTTTCCTGGTTTCTCCTCTTTAAACCCCCTCTCTCATCCTCCCTTACCCTCTTTACCCACCCACCCACCTACCCACTCCCCTCTCACTGCCCTTGCATTCCTCTACATTGGGGCATCAAGCCTTCACAGAACCAAGGGCCTTCCTTTACACTGATGCCAGATAAGACCTCTTCAGCTCCTTCAGTTCTTCCTCTAACTGCTCCATTAGGATCCCTGTGCTCAGTCTGGTGGTTGGGTGGTTGGCTGTAAGTAACTGCATCTGTATTGGTCAGTATCTGGTAAAGCTTCTCAGGAGACAGCTGTATCAGGCTCCTGTCAGCAAGCACTTCTATACTCTTACATCCTTTGTTGCTCACATGGCTCCTCAATCATTGGTCAGAATTTGAAGACTCCTGACACTTGGCTGTGGAGTTGGAAAAGAGGATGATATTCAGAAGAAATTTCATGGGTCAGTCAATATTATATTCCCACTTGAATTTGTAAATATATTTGACTTCTTTTTATTCCTTTATTGCATAATATGACATAAATTCACATTTTAAAATAGTATTTTAGTATACTAAAATTTACACTGTAGTTTTAAATCACATGAATTTTACTATTGGATCATGAAAAAGACTAAATGTCTAATAATTACCCCATCTATGGAAGATACTAGCACATTTAAACTGTATACAATATACATAGACCTTAAAATTTGTTTCATAAACTACTATAAAATAGTCAATACCCATGGCTCATGAGTCCAAAGGATATAGAAGAGAAATTCCTGTTGCTACTTTGATAACTAGAGTAATTAACAATTTCTTTCTAAATGCTCATATTTATACTCAAAGAAAAATATGCCACTTACTCCTCATCAAAGAAGCCTTCTTCTTTTTTTTTTTTTTTTTTTTTTTTTGTAGCATGGAGATATCACCACAGATATCTAGTCACATGCAGAGAAAAAGTGACCATTGGTTAATTATCAGTTGACACCAACTGATAATTCTACCCCACAACCCCTACATCCAAATCTCAGGAGACATAATGAAGAGATAACAGGAAGACTGTAGGAGCAAGAGGATAGGACGTCTACTCTAAACTAAACTAGTTTCCCACTGGCTTCTACCCTGATGAAGTTATACAGAAATGAAAGCAGGCTAAAAATGGGTCGGTTACTCCTATGGACAAGACCCTTGAAAAGTTTGGCATGTAGTTCTAAACTAGAATAGACTCCTGGTCTAGAGACATAAATTACTTGTATCTAATAACTGGCAGTCTGCATGTAGAAGTTCAAGTAGATTAAGAACCTCCACCTAAAACCAGATACAATGAGTCTAATAGAAGAGAAAGTGGGGAAGAGCCTCGAATGCATTGGCACAGGAGAAAGTATCCTTAATAGAACACCAATGGCTCAGGTTCTAAGATCAACAATTGACAAATGGGACCTCATAAAACTGAAAAGCTTCTGTAAGGTAAAGGGCACTGTCAATAGGAAAAAACAACAAACTACAGATTGGGAAAATATCTTTACTAACCCTACATCTGATAGAGGGCTAATATCCAAAATATACATAGAACTCAAGAAGTTAGGCTTCAGAAAACCTAATAATACTATTAAAAATGGGGTACAGAGCTATACGGAGAATTCTCAACTGAGAAATCTTGAATGGCAAGAAGTACCTAAAGAATTGTTCATTATCCTTAGCCATCAGGAAGATAAAAATCAAAATAATCTGTTATTCTACCTTACAGAAATCAGAATGATTAAGATAGAAAAGATAGGTGACAGTAGATTCTAGATAGTATGTGGGAAAAGAGGAACATTTTTCCATTGCTAGTAGGAATGCAAACTGGAAAAAAAAAACCACTCTGGAAATCAATATAGAATTTCCTCAGAAAATTGGTAATATTTCTACTTGAAGACCCAACTTTACTACTACTACTGGTCATATACCCAAAAGATGCTCAACATATGACAAGGACATGTGCTCCACTATGCTCATAGCAGCCTTATTTGTAATAACCAGAAGCTAGAAAGAACCTGAATGTTTCTCAACCAAAATATTAATACAGAACATTTGGTATATTTACACAATGGAATTCTATTCAGCTTTTAAAAATGAGGACATCAAGAATTTTGCAGGCAAGTGGATGGAAGTAGTTAATCTTATTACCTATATATTATTCCTTTAAGAGTCTTTGTAGTTATATTGGGCATCCAAAGGTAATGAAAGATGATTTCTGTTATTTTAAGATACTTTGTCACATCTGGGAAAATCTTTTCTATGAAAAATAATGTATTTGTAATTTATAAAAGTTAGGTTTGTGCACCTTTTATAATATTTGTTGCTTGTACAAAGTATAACTAAAGGTTTTATATAAAGTTCATTTCAGATGTAACAGTAAATCTTATATAGTCAATTCAAAGAAAACCAATCTTTTCCTTTTTTACTACAGGTCGTATATTTATCAGAAAATGGAGCAAAAACAAATATAAGCATTTTATAACAAAAGAAAATTTTTAATTCATATTATATTATAAAAATGTAATGGAAAAATGACATATAATAACAAATTTGATATATAAATAAATTAAAATAGCAAAAAGCTGAAACTCCAAGCCTTGAATTCATGAAACATTGGTAGGGAAAATATCACTGAGACTTGAATTTTGGTTAATCTTAGAGGAAATATGTTTGAGAGAAATAATAGAAAAGTCTAAACTGAATTTCACAACTGACTGAACAATGTGTATTTTGTGAAAAGAAACCTGAGCAGGAGTAAATCTGGTATAGTTTATTTCTACAAAGTTTCAAACACACACACACACACACACACACACACACACACACACACACACCCCACAGAAATTCTCCTTCAATCACTAAATATAATGATTTAAACCTCACAAACTATAGAAGTACTTTCACTAAACATTATGATATCTGTTCAATCAATGGAAACCATATGATAGACAAAGATGACCAAATACCAGAGGTTGTCTTCTAACTTCAATGGGCAAGAAATGTCACAAGTTGTCATGTGTAAGAAAATTTGAATCCAATATACTCACATTTTCTTTATGAAGTATATAGTAAATATATGTAGAACTATTAATTTCCAGTAGTAAGTAGCAATATGTACTCTGTATACCAGGAAGAATTTACATATTATCATTATTGAATTATTTTTAATTAATAGATAATATATCTCAAAATGAAATTAAAGTATATCACAAGACCTTTGGGAAATAAGAAAATGTTCTTATTAATACAAAATGCCAGACTATTTTATATTCAAGCCAGCACATAAATCCTTATATAGAGAGAAAGAGAAGTCCTATATTCATTATTTTCCATTGTTATAGACATCATTTGAGCTTCAACTTTAATCTAGGGCACCTATAAATATCCATAGAGACCAAAATTACATAGATACCTTTTTAAATTCAACACTTATTGGAATGATGAAATTAGTGGCACTCAGCTGAGTTGGGTCTGTAGACCTTGTGTGTGTGTGGGGGGGGTGTGTGTTTGTCAGTCACCAGTCTGTTAGAAACAAATGCCTGCTCATGCTTTACCCAGATTGTTCTGTTGCTGAAAATTATTTGAAATAACTTACTGTTCAGTTACACTAATTTAGGGTATAATTTTAATCTGGATTTATAACTATGCCAGTATATTAAGAAACTTGTACCTGGGGAACATTCTTTTAACCCTCACTTTCCGTTGAGAGAACCTAGAAAAATTTGGTTTCTCTATGAAGAATGCAGTGAAGAATTGACTTATTGATGTTACCGCTTACCAGAATCCACTAAACGCATGTAATTGAAACAGTTGAATATAAAAACTATGTGTGAAGTAAGATTAATGTTTTCATTTTTGCTTTACAATAACACAAGTCTACATATGTAGTTAAATGAATTTTACCTGAACAATTGATTTGAATTTGGTACTATCATTTATTGTGGTGTTATTTTATGTTTGTATCAATTTCAAACTTATAAATGAACATCCAAACAATTATATACTTTCTGCATAATCTTCATATTTCAGATATGCATATACTCCATCAGTATTGTAAATATGTATTAGAATATATAGCTTATCTAAAAATTTATTTTTCCTTTTGTTGTGATTTTCAGGTTAACAAATAAATAATTCTTACTTCTCAACATTCTCTATGATTGTGACTTTAGGCAAGTCAGCTAACATTATCCCTATTAACACAGAAAGCATTTGTACTACAATTAAGGTCAAATTTTTTAAGATGTAAATTAAACTTTTTGATTATAGAGATAAGAATTGTTTTATTTAACAATAAGGACAGGATATTCTCTAAATACTCTGGCTCTTTTTTATGCTAAGATCTGAAATAAGGAAAAATAAATAGCAGAAACTTGAAATAAGAAAAATATCTTTATGAACTACATTATTTTGAACCTAGAAAATGTAATTGACCTAGAGAAAATTTTAGGACTAATAATTAAGTTAAATATTAGAATAAATACAAAATATATGATGATTTTTTCTTTTATTATTCTATACATTAGTAATGAAAATCTAGCAATATAAATAATTTTCAAAATTAGAAAAAAGTATGAAAATATGTAAGCTAGCCATGAGTCACACACAAAAAGTCACTGTAAAAAAATATTTCAAATTTCAATTCTACTGTAAAGGACCAATGTAAAATTTGTTTTTTGTGGTATTGTTATGATTGCAATTTCTTACAAATTGATGCATCAATTTAATGCAGAAATAATAAAAATAACTGAAGAGTTTTTCACTGGAAATATTAACAAAGTGGTTGGATATATATGTATGTGTGTGTATATATTATAAGAATATATATGTAATAAGATTATATAATTCTTATTCTTAATATAGCTGAAATAATTATAAAATAGAATAAGTTCAGAAAACTTACATTGCGCTGGGCAGTGGTGGCGCATGCCTTTAATCCCAGCACTTGGGAGGCAAAGGCAGGCAGATTTCTGAGTTCAAGGACAGTCTGGTCTACAGAGTGAGTTCCAGGACAGCCAGGGCTACACAGAGAAACCCTGTCTCAAAAAAAAATACAGAAAAAAAAAATCCAAAAGAAAAATTACATTGCCATAATACAAGTGATCTACATTTTCCTTTCAATTTGACAGAATGAGAAATTTTACATTCACACTCCTCAGCAAAACTACTGAAAATTATTTAAAGAAACTCCTTAAAGTCTCTTCAATTGTATTGTGTGCCCAAGACAGAAAAAGAGATGCAAAGCTTTTGAGTTGCAATGTCAAATGAAAACAAGCAGATATAGTTACGTGCAAACCAAACTAACCCTTAGTATTTCTACAGCTTAATTAAAAATCTATAACTACCTGCTGGATTAGAAAATTAAGGAATGTATATACCACTGTTACTGAGGATAAGGTCAGCATAGTCTTAAAGAGAGTGAGGAATAAAGGAATAAGGAGGCTGTCAATATCACTAGTGGAGCAGAAACAACTTTGAACCAATGTATCCTGCTCTTCTAAGGACATCAGTAGGTATATTTGAGAGCTGAATGATTAGCCAGTTGAATTGCAGAGAGGGCAGTGCATTGACTCACTTTAAATAAGAGCCTTTTGATATAGATACAGGAAGGGTCTCAGCAAACCTTGATTAGTTGTGTGTCCTTAAACCACGAAATACGCCCACTTTGTATATGCCTGTATTTCAAACTTCAGCTTTGTAACAATACTTTGCTTGCCCCTGTCAAAGACATTAGAGCTATATCCTTATCAATCCAGTTTGCTGCCATATTCACAGAGCAAATTTTCTTTAGATGCAGACTCATTATTCAGATCCTAGTTCAACTGCCAGTTCAGAAGCCCACTTGTAAATCCGCTATTAGAATCAGCATAATGACCAAAAATATGGATAATAAACCTTGCTACATGTGCTCACAAATACACCTCAGAAGAAGAACCACTGAGATATGAACAATAGAGCTCATAGTTTGAGACTAACTAGAAATGTTTTCCTATGCGCATCCATTTTATTTTCAAAATTCATCCATCATTTTATTTTCAAAATTCAGCTTTCATAGCAATCTATGCTCCTCTATGGACTCTAGATCTATTATAGTCTTACATCCTCATGAGTTATCACCTTTGGCTCTCTTGAAACTTCAATGTACCTGTATTTTATACACTATGTACCATTAAATAATGAATGTCTGTTCTCTACTCACTGTTGCAAATACTACTTCACGCCAAATATATATAATGCTTCTGTACTCTTCATTACTTTAGGACTTTCTCCAATGACCACTTAATGTGTGTCCTTCATTAAATGGTTTAATCACTAACACTATTTCTGGACTGATAAAACATATTTGTAGCCAAAAGGACTAATACAAGCTGTGACTTATTCATCAATATGAGAAAACTCTCTGAATGAATACCAAAATCTGCCATAGTTAAGGATCCATAATTATCTGTACATCCATTCAGGATGTGCATATCAGTGGAGGTATTAATATTATTGTTGTAGTAAAATAGCAATACCAAGGTAACTTATAGAATGAATAGCTTATTGGGGGCTTACACTAAGTGTTAGAAGTCCATCACCATCATGTCAGGAAACATGGCAGCAGTCAAATGGATACAGAGTTTGAGCAGCTGAGATATCAAAGTCTACAAACAGGAAAGAGAAAACACACTGGAGAACACAAGTTTTTTTAAACCATAGGCCTACCACAGTGGCTTGCCTTTTCCAAAAGTGCCACACCTCTTAATCCTTCCCCAAAACCAAAAACTGGTGTCAAGGTATTAAGACGCTTGAGAGTTAGGTATGGTTCTCATCTTAATCTAATGAAGTGGCCAAGGAGAATCCCTACAACTATTACCAAAATTACCATCATTTGTGTAAGCTTCACATGTATACCACTGTTGAAACATTAACAGTGATGGAACTACTGTAGCCTACTTGGTCAACTCCTGACATATAACAGATTTATTTTAAAGACCTAGAAGCTTGCAAAAACAAAAAGTAATATATCAATGATTGTACCACTGCCATGTGAGACCGAGTAAACAAAGAACAGCCATAGACATATAGGACCTCCCATCTTAGTTATCCTTTGGAAAAACAGAATAGTGAAAATGAAGTCATTAATACAGAAAAGAGTTTGACTTATCACAGAGGTACCTGCTACATAGTATCTCAGCCTGAAATGGGATCTCTTCATCATACCTTTACTAACAAGGGTAAAGAATTTATGTAGAAAAAGCGGATAGAGGCTTTGATAATAGTTCAGAACAAACATCTATGGTTTATCTTCAGTACCTTAACTAGTCAAATTGGAATCTTTGAAAAGCAGAGAAATACTGTGTCAAAGACTAGACTGTAAGGTTGTGAGTATTCAGCATAGACAAAATCATTCATACATACATATATGTATATGTATATGTATATGTATATGTATATATATATATATACATACAGAGAGAGACAGAGACAGAGACAGAGACAGAGACATAGAGAGACAGAGAGAAAGAAAGAATGACTACAGGGCGTGAGGATAGAGATTCTTCGCCCATCCCAGGACAATTTTAGTAGTCTTATATTGCCAAAGAAGTGATAGAGGCTATCTTGTAGGACTAAAGCCTTCCAGACTGATGCACAATGTTCAGGGATAAGCATAGAAGGCTAAAGTATACCACTGGGCCTGACCCAGAATGAGTATTGTAACTGAGGCTTTTGAAGGTGGTGAGTAACAGAAGCATCTCTGAGTTAGCAGTCTTCTCATGCATGAGGAAAAAAGGTGGCTTATAGAACTTGTATGTGGATTATGGAGGGTTATATGGGATAATATCTACCATCTACACCACTGTATTTTATCAAGCTCCTTTTATTGAACAATTGATATAAGTTATAGGATCTATTCCTATTGCATTGAAGTTATTAAGATTGTTTAATACTTTCTCTTTAGTTATACAAACAGACAAAAATTAGAATTTACTTGTAAAGGATGTTGGTGAGCCTTCCAAAATTATAAAATATTCTATCTCATAATACAAAACTTATCTTATTGATTGATTATAGAAGCATCTGGAATGATATTAACAATAGCAGTCAAGGAGTTTAAAAGAAGTCCCATTCATGAGTGACAAAGGAAACTCCAAGGACCTATGAGGTGGTTGGGTTAAAATCACTGTACCAAGAGTTATTGACTTCCCCATGAATTGTTGTCCAATGAGATCCTCATGGTAAAATAAGCACTAATATTTATTTTCACTGCTATTGGTTTCATACCATAACTAGATGGGAAGGTTCTTAATTCTAAAGGCACCATACACTTTGGCTAGAGGTCATGAAAAGTATCGGACTGGAAACAAACTAGAAGTTCAGTTCCTTCTCTTCTGGGAGACTTTGGTAATATCAGAAGATGTAGTAGAACCTTTTGAGGAATAACTGTCACCAACATCCCTGTTCAGTGTTGAACTTGCATGCCAATATACAATGCAAGATGGACTTACTGGCATTGTTGAGACCTAGGTGAAATATTAAGGCCTAAATAGAATGTTAAGGCCTAGGTAACAGTTACCTGGATAGCTTGTCATAATGAAACATTCTCATATGTTTCTCTTGTTACTAGTAAACTTACTAATGCCAATATTGTTTGTATATTCTGTTAAGTTTTGTGACCTTGGAAACCAAACACAATAGAAGTAAGCAGAACTGTTTTGTACATTTACCCATAATAAGCTTGGACCATAACAAACCACCAAACAGCACTGCCTATACCTATGTATAAGCTTTTATAGTATTTGCCTTTATACGATGTTGCTGGGATGGATGTCAGCTTAAGAGAATCACCTACAGCAATACAGGAAACTATTTGGAATAAGGCTTCCATTTTGAGTAGTGGTCTAGTAAAGTTTAAGTTTCCAAGACTTCCCTGGGAACTGACATCTTACTTGGCAGAAAGAGGCATGTATAGGGGTTACTTATATCCTAGTTCGCATGTTGAGACATGAATGTTAGTCAAGGCCCATCCTAGGAAACAAGTTAGAATATAAATATTAGACAAGGCAAGTCCTCTGCCATAGTTGTATACCCCAATCAATGGAAACAGGATAAATTTACAACAAAGACAAGTTCCTAAGGAACTCTCCTATTCATAATTCCTGATTGGTGAAATAATATGGCACAGATGTTTGCCTATTTTGGGCTTTAAAATCCTGGAGAATCTTAACTGAATGTCATGGTTCAGTTCCCAAATCTGGACCATGGCCTTGATTGACTAGTCTTGGGGCTTACACTCAATAAACTATCCCTGTCTGACTGAGATTGGTGTTCATGTGGTTTGTGAGGTGATTCCTGGACCCCAAAAGTAAAATAATGCAAAATTATTTTACAGATATAGTCAAATATTTGCCCATTCAAATTGAAGATTGATCTACAGGAAGAAATTTACATCTCCTACTATAAACCATGGCAAAAAGGTAAAAAAAAAAAAGGTTATAGACACCAGTGTTGAGGGCCCTGTTATAGTTTTGTAAAATGAGTGTGATGGATTTTTCAAACTGTTCTCTAAACATTTTTGTTTGTACTTATTAAGTACTTTTGCTTTCAGCCTCTCTCAAAAATGTGGAGAAATGTCTTTTATTGAATGGCAGGTATACTATAAAGGCACATAACCATCCAAATTCCTAAACAAGAAACAATTGATCTAACACAGGTTTAAATTACTTAGCTTAGATGGAGGAAAATAATCAAGGCTTTGCTAATTACAAAAGAGGGAGTAGAATGATTGTAAATTACAGAGGAAGAGGTAGAGTATTGTAGAACAAGTTAGCTTCTTTGAATCACACTATTCCATTTCTAATCACACTATTCTTTGGAGGAGGCTCATTGAGAATCAGGAAGTATATAAAACTTAAAAGATTCAGAGAGTAAACAAAACAAACAGATATTAGGAATATTCTAAGAACAAAAATACATGGAAATATATGGTTTATTTTATGTAGAGTTATCATTTCTTTAGCTTTATTTCTGGAAATGTCATTAACGGATCCTAAAATATTTCTGGTTTTTTGCTTTTTAAAGAAACATCACCATTATTTTCCATAGTAGTTATACATGAATTTGCCTTCTGACTAACAATGTACAGAATCTTTCCTTTCTCCTAATCTTTACTAATATTTGCCCACTTTCATCATGTGGACAATAATCATTTGTATTATATTGTGATGTCACTCACAGTGATGGTATTTTAGTGTTTTATTCTTCTTTTCCAAAGAAAGCATTTTAGCAATTTAGATGAAAATTATTAAGTATTTTAAAACTTATTTTCATTTATTTTATTTTGTATGAATTAATGTTTTGCTTATATTTATGAAAGGGCACCATGTATGTGCCTAGTTCTCATGGAGCCGAGGAGAAGACTTTGGATCTGAGAAAATAGTATTTGGGGTTATGAGACACTATTAAGCAAAGTATGACAATATAAAATTCCTAAATTTAGAAAAAAATAAAAACATCTGGATAATTAGTAACTCTCTTAATGGTAACTATGACCATAGAATCCTATATATATTTTGTTTTATTTGAGAATAAAATTTCAAGAAATTTTGCAAAAGGAAGACTAATGAATTAAAATTAGAAACTGAGTATATTTATTCTTAAGTGAAACCTAAGAATCTTAACCTGAAGCACTTCATGGGATAAATTCATTCTACTTCAATTAATTTCATTTTACATATCCATAATAGTTGATTATTATTTGAAAGATTATTTTAAATGTAACTATTATTTGCCAGATGTAATTGTTATCTAATAGGCTTACTGCTAAGAAGCTCACCCTTTCTAGCACTTTGTGAACTCTAGCTGGCTTGTTTACCCCAACTATTCTGCCTCAAAATCCTCTCCAAGGTGACTGATTCTAATTGGCTTCTCTCAGTTTCTGAATGAATTATTCTGCTTGGAAAACTGACTTTAAACTAGACTAAATTAACTTCTCTAAACTGAACTACTTTGCCCTGAGTGAACTGTATCCCTCTCCTGCTCTCTATGTTCTCTCTAAAGTGTCTCTTTCATGTGCTCTTCTTGTGAGAGTAGGGCATATAATATCTCCAACCCATTCTGTCAAGTCTTTCTCTTATTCATCACTTTGTCTGCCTCAATTAGATGTCACTTTCAAACATGGCTGTTTCCTTCTACAAACTAACTTTACCATCATTGTTTAGGATTAGAGGTGTGCATTAAGGATATGTTTGCATTTTAGCCAGATCATAATCCAGGACATGGCTACATTTCTGCTGGATCACATAGACTTAAAAGGTCTTTGGATTTCACCCTTTGGCAAAGCAGCCATATTGCTGGATTAAAATTCATCTACAGAATATTTTTTCCAAAAACAAATGTTTTGTTTGGCTTTATACTTTTGTATAGTAACCACTTTTAAAAGAATAAAGATGGAGTGAAAAGAGAAAAAGATTTCTTTAGAAGACCAAATGGCTTGAAATTTTTCTCAGAAGTTCAACATTTATGGAACCTTAGTACTATTGTATGATAAAATATTATAATGTTGACTTAAAATAAGAAAGTCATATTCACATCATAATGAGAACCAAACCATCTAAGCAAACCACATTTAATTTAATGCATTTCTTTCAATACTTTCACTATAATATAATAATGAAATGTAAGCAAGTTTGAACTGTAAGGAGATAATTTGAAAGTTAATTAACTTTGTCAATATTAATTAGGTAATATTTAAATAAATTTTATAAAGTACTAAAGGACGGTATGTGTTGACAATTGAACTGAATTATTATTTATTTTAATTCACACATTTGACTTATACAAAATTTCCAGATATATAGTAACCATATCACTAATGCTTAATAAATATTCAGTTAATATTCATCATTTTTCTTCTAGAAGGTTTAATATATGGAAGTTTAGCATTTTTGTCAGTTTCTGTAATTCACTTTTTAATATTTTGGTGTTTATTTGTGTGTGTGTATGTATGTGTGTGTATGTGTGTGTGTGTGTGTGTGTGTGTGTGTGTGTGTGTGTGTGTGTGCATATGTGTGTTTATGTGTGTATGTTTGGTATGGCTGTCCCATGGCATATATGTGGAGACCAAAACTCAATTTCAGGACTCCCTTCTCTACTGCTATACTGTGGGAACATGCAATGTAACTCAAGTTTTTATACCTCTACTCAATCACATTATTGACCTATGCCATGCTTTTGAATGTAAATATTGCTTTATATTCTTGGTAAGTAACTTCAATTAACACATAAGAATTTAGTTAAATTAATATTGTTGTAAAAGTCCGTTATAAAATGTTTATAATAATATTTTTTGATTTAATCATCAGGGTTATCTTATCAATGACTTGATAAATGAATGTAAAATATTAGCACCGGTATGTACAGATAATATTTTTTAATATTCATATGTCTCCTTTTGGTATTTTGAAGGCCCACTAAATGTATCATAGTGTAAACTGCAGTACCATAAATTTGACTTTCCTAAAACTCAGGAAAGACTTGAATAGACAAGTTTGAAGTCTTTGTCTGCTATCAATTCTTAGTAGTATTTTATCTGTATTATATGTTTATGCTTATTTCACAGTGCTGTTGGAATTTCTATTAGTAGTAGTTTCTCCTGTCTATAGTTTTTTTAACACTACAATTATATTTTCATATCTCTTCATAATGAATGATTCATAATTTTTGTCACAAAGTCTCATATTTATTGTGTTTTCTTAAGAGTTAAATTGTACAATGTGAGTTAGATGATTTTTGCCATTCCATTTATTTTATGTGTATGAGTTCACTGTAACTGTCTTCAGACACATAAGAAGAGAATATTAGATCCCATTAAAGATGGTTGTGAGCCACCATGTGGTTGCTGGGAATTGAAGTCAGAGTCTTTGGAAGAAGAAGTCAATTCTCTTAACCCCTGAGTCATTTCTCCAGCCCTGCCATTCCATTTATTAAAACTGACCTAAAGAACATTTGCCAACTTTTATTTAAATATCTCCTTATTCCAGGCTAGCATGGCTGTCCTATAAGAGTATGCACTCAGACAGATGTAGACAACCCCTGCCAAATAGTGTATGGAGCTTGGCAATTCTTATAGAAGAATAGGAGAAAGGATTAGGATTGATTATAGGCCCTGGAGGAGATAGGAAGTCCACAGGAAGAAAAACATAGTCAACTAACCTGGACTCTTAGGTTTCTCAGATACTGAACCACCAACCAAAGAACATACACTGGCTGGGCCAAGGCCTCCTAACACATATGTAGCAGATGGGGAGGTTGGTATTTATTTGGGTCTTGAACAACTGGAGCTGGGCTATCATAAAAGCTGGTGCATGTAAATGGAATGTAATAGACCAGCCTAGTAGAAATATTGAAGACTTTGTTGCTGAGAGTGATTTGAACTGTTCAGACTTGCCTCAAGAGGTTTCAATAGAGAAGAATTTCAAAATGTGGCCTAGAAACTGTTTTTGTTGTATTTTGGTGAAGAATGGGCAGCTTTTTGCCCTTGTCTAAAGACTCTGCCTGAGGATAAAGTAAAGAGATTTATATTAACTGCATTGACAAGGGAAGTCTCAAAAGAACCCAGCAGAGACATTATTCTCTGGTTAAGTTTCATAAAGAATGATTTAATGAAAAGGAGCAAGCTGAGAAAGGAAAAATATGAAATATATGGTTTAAGTAATAAAGGTGAACCAGGAAGTGAAATGAAGCTGAATCCTGTGTTCAAGGAGATAAAGAGATTAAGGGAATGGTGATCTCAGTACAAGATCCTACCCACTTAACTTATTGCTTGTGTTTACAGTTGAATAAGGAATAATTCAGAATTTTAGTATGGAATGAACTACAGTCCAAAAATGGGGGCCACACTTGTGATCATGATCTTGATGGTAGAAGGCACAGACTTTTGATCTGGTTCTTGAGGAATGGTGGCCAATGAAACCTTACCCGTAGACATGGGGGTACACACCTTTATTTCCAGAAGTCAAGCAGATCTCTGAGTTCAAAGTCAGCCTGGAACAAAACAAGTTCTATGGAAAAAGAAAAGCTTAAGTTCAGATCTAGTGGTACATGCCTTTTATCCCAGTATTTAAGAGCCAGAGCCATGTAGATCTCTCTGTTCAAGGTCAAACTACAGAGCAAGTACCAGGACAGCAAAGCATAGGCAGTGAGGGAGTTGGAAAACAGAAAGCTAGTAATAGAAAAACTGGGGAGGTGCAAGGGGGGTATGTTCTAGCCCCAGCAAGCAGCAGAACTCAGTAGCACCATTTGTAGTCAAAGGGAGGAGATTACTGGCACAACTAATGCTGGTTAGATGGAGCTCAAAAATTAGTGGTGATTAAGAAGAGACCAGCATCACTGAAGTAAAAATCTCTTGGGAAGTATTTTCTGAGAGCATAAAGAAGCTGTGTTGTAGAGATAGACAAGTTTGTACCTTGTGCTGTAGCTGTACTTGCTAATGTGTAAGAGTCACCCAAGTGGAACTAGTCTTGAAGGCATGAAGAGGTCATGAAATGCAGCTGAGGCTTGACACAGTGAGAGGCCATGGAAGAACACTGGTGAAGGGACAGCCTCAGTTGCAGTTGATAGCTTAGGACTGAAGGGGTTATGCAAAGAAGTTGAGGCTTGATACCATGAAGAGAGCCTACCAGAGGCTACTGGTAAAGCCTAGTGCTACAGAGGGCAGAGCTGAAGAAATGATTCAAGCCCTTTTGAGGAGCCTAGAAGATGATATGTGAATCTTAGACATTGGAACAAGAAGCTGTGAAGTAGAAGTTGACATGGAGACCACAAGATTGTTGAGATGCCAGAACTTTGGAAAACATGCTGAGGCAATCTGCTAACAGAGAGTGGATCCAGCCTAGAAGAAAGAATTTTGTTATACTAACAAAGATGAAAAAGGAGTTGCAGATCTGAAGACTACTCTGATATCAAACATGGAGATGCAGAGGGTGGATTTACCCAGCTGGTTTACTGTTTTGCTTTAGGGATTACAATTAAGTCATTGGATGAATCTCATAGAAGACTTTGGACTATTAACATTGTTGAAACTGCTATAGGCAATGGGGACTTTTGAAATTATAATTAATGTCCTTTCTTTATTATACTAGGTATGAACCCCATGTGTTTGAACAAGTATATGGGAGTCAGGGAGTAGAATGTGATGGTTTATATATGCTTGGCCCAAGAAATGGCACTAATTAGAGATATAACCTTGTTGGAGGCAGTGTATCACTGTGGGCATGGGCTTTAAGATCCTAATCCTAGCTGTCAGGGAGCCAGTCTTCTCCTAGTGGCCTTCAGATGAAGAAGAACTCTCAGCTACTCCTGTGCCATGTCTGCATGGATATTGCCATGCTCCTGCTTTGATGATAATGGACTGACACTCTGAATCTGTAGCCAGCTCCAATTAAATATTGTCCTTTACAAGACTTGCCTTGGACATGGTATCTGGTCACAGATGTAAAACCCTAAGACCTTGTCAGCCTCAGTGCAAGAAGATGTACCTAGTCTCACAGAGTCTTGATGTACAAGGGTTGGGATCTATATAGTGGGAGACAACCTACTCACAGGAGAAGGGGAATGGAGATGGGTGAAGAATTGTGGAAAAAGGTGACAAGGATGGGGGCAGTGAACAGGATGTAAAGTGATTAATTAATTAATCAAAAAATATC
The DNA here is from genome assembly GCA_019843815.1 of Montemys delectorum. Classification (NCBI taxonomy): domain Eukaryota; kingdom Metazoa; phylum Chordata; class Mammalia; order Rodentia; family Muridae; genus Montemys; species Montemys delectorum. Next base: position 20,183 of record JADRCD010119291.1, read on the forward strand.
TCCTTAGACCTACTGTCTTGGGATAGGTTGGTTGAAAATGGAAGATTATCCCATATACAATTGCCAAACCCAGATGCTATTGAGGATACTGGGAAGTGCTTGCTAATAGGAGTCTGATATAGCTGTCTCCTGAGAGGCTGTGCCAGAGCCTGACAAATACAGAGGTAGATGCTCTCAGTCAACCATTGGACTAAGCACAAGGAGCTAGAGAAAGAATCAAAGGAGCTGAGGGGGTTTGCAGCCCCATGGAGGGAGTAACAGTGTCAACTAGCCAGATTCCTCAGTTTGCAGGGACTGGACCACCAATCAAAGAATACACATGGAGGGACCCATGGCTCTGACCACATATGTGGCAGAGGACAGTCTTGTTGGACATCAATGAGAGGATAGGCCCTTGGTCCTGTGAAGGCTAGATGCTCAGGGTGTCAATCCAATGCTAGGACAGGGAAGCAGGAGTATTTGGGTTTTGGGGTGGAGGATGAAATGGGGGTTTTCAGAGGGGAAATCAGGAAAGGGATAACATTTGAAATGTAAATAAAGAAAATATTGAATAAAAAATAAAGAAAATATCCATTAAAAATGTACTATGGTAATGGCCACACAATTCAGAATATTATTAAAGAAAATATTTAATTCTACACTGTAAATAGATTTTCCTTCCTAAAACAAAAAAGAAAATGGAAGATTATATTAACTGTGATTATCCAGAGTCAAGGTTTTTAAAATGCTTGTTGGATTCTAACAAGTACATACCATGATTGGCTTATTTACATCATGCAGTTACCCCTAACAGAAAGACAAATAAACAGCATGGACATTTGAAACTAAACTTCCAATGAAATAGAACATGACAAGTATATTAGAAATAAATATCCAAGGAAATAATTGTTGAAAGTGTTTCCCTTAGCATAAATGAATATATACTCTTCCTGTATAATTTATTTACCTAATAGAAACTATATGTATAAGAGAATTGTTGTCCTTTAAAAAATATTTATTGATTTCATTTATATGAGTAGACTATAGCTGTCTTCATGCACACCAGAAGAAGGCAACAGATCCCATTACAGATGGTTGTGGTTTCTGGGAATCGAACTCAAGACATCTGGAAGAGCAAGCAGCCTGTGCTCTTAACCTCTAAGTGATCTCTCCAGCCCCAATTGTTGTACTTTGAGACCAAAAATATATGAAAACATCATTTTTTATTTTATGAATTATTATAGTTTTAAATGAAATTTTTGTTATATACATGAAATCTTATAATAAAATTATGTTAAACAGCATCTTTGGATTTTTTTTAATTTAAATTGAAAAGTTATTGGTATGATACCCTCAATATGAAACACATCTTTTCTCTTACCAAATTTATCCTTTTTATGTCTATTTTGTGAGTTGAAATTGCTTCATATAAAAAAAGGACTTCCCAGGACTAATGAAATTTTAAAAAACAATATGGCAAGTATCATTTGTATTCATTCATATAGTTCTGTTAACAGTCTTCCTCCTAGTACTAAAATGTTATTCCTTCCTTTTCTTAATAATTCCTGGCTATATCCTTTTGCTTGTTAAATAGTACTTATACATTCCAACTTATCTAAAATCGAGTTAACAAAGAATAAAATTTAAAGCACAATGAAATTATTATTATTATTATTATTATTATTATTATTATTATTATTATTATT
>JADRCD010119292.1:0-21921 GCA_019843815.1 Montemys delectorum
CACTGGGAGCTGTATCGCTCTTATCTTCTCTGAGCAGGTGTGTCTTCATCTGTAGATCAGGAACAGGGAACATTTGGTTTCAATGCTCTGGCCTGTACGCAGCATGCACATATACTGTCCCTTCTCTTTTACTTAGTTACAGGCTCTTTGGACTTTGGTATTGAGATGGCATCTGTGCAGGAAGATGTGATGTCCCAAGAACTATGTTTCCACTATGTTTCCTAGTCACAGTCCCTGGATCACAGAGCTGTGTTTCCAAGCTCAAGTCCCAGCAACGCCTCTTTCCCCTGACTAGAGACTTGATGTGGTGAAAGGCAAAGGGTTAATCCCTGGCGCCCACCCTTAAAAATACTGGGCAAAACAAGCTCTAACCTTGCCTCTCTTCCTCTCACCTAGTACTACAAAGCCAGAGTGTCTAGAAAGGTTACCACACCCAAGTAGCATTAATTAGAAACTGCTACTGCTGCTGGCGCCGGCTGGCCCTCCCTCTGGGCATCAGACCTGGGGAGGAAATTCCTTGGTTAATAATAATTGTAAACCAAAGGTCAAGAACTGGACTGTGAAGGTGGCGCACATCCATTTTCCTTGTGACCCCATGGAATAAACCTGGACAAGCAAGCTCTGGAATGGTACACTGGACCCCACCCTTATGAATCCCACCATCTTCCTCCGGTTTCCTTCACTTTTTACTGTTTTTCTCCAATTCCCAGCTTGATTATCTAAATGTGCCTGCTAAGACAGTCTTTCTTTTCTTTTCTTTTTCTTTTTCTTTTTTTGGGGGGAGGGGCAAGGTTTCTCTGTGTATCCCTGCCTGTCCTGGAACTCACTCTGTAGACCAGGCTGGCCTCGAACTCAGAAATCTGCCTGCCTCTGCCTCCCAAGTGCTGGGATTAAAGGCGTGCGCCACTACCCGGTGGGAGGCAGAGGCAGGCGGATTTCTGAGTTTGAAGCCAGCCTGGTCTACAGAGTGAGTTCCAGGACAGCCAAAGCTACACAGAGAAACCCTGTCTCGAAAAAACAAAAACAAAACAAAACAAAACAAAAAAAGGCATGTGCCACCACTGCCTGGCTGACAGTGTTTCTTAACCTGGTGTGGGGGGGGGGGCATGGCATTAAACAACCCTCTTACAGGGGCCACCCAAGACCCTCGGACATATCAGGTATTTACATTATGATTAATAATAGTGGCAAAATTACAAGTTATGTTTGGGGGTCACCATGACAAGAGAAACTGTATTAAAGGTTAGGGAACCACTGGAGTTAGGAGGATCCTGGGGTCTGGTCACTGGTTATGTGCTCACACCTCCTGCCTCAGTAAGGGCCTTTAGAGCAGTGTTCATGCCCGCCTCTGCTGTAGCTGCTCCTACTAAAATAGATCTGTAGTCCACACTGACCTCCCCACTCCTTAGCCATACCTTGAAGGACACAACTGTTGTTTCTCATGAGTCCCTTTCTGTCCCAGTAGATCTGCTTTCCAAATAACAGTCCCCAGGTAGGGCAGCTGCTGGAGTTGAGCCATGCTCACAGCTAGGGGTCTTCTCACACCAGCCAACATCAGCATCACTTCACCAATATGGGCAAGAGTGGCTTAACTGGCTCTCTTTCCCACATTATTTAAAGAAAGTATGAGAATATTTTTGTAAGGGCAAAAAGGGAGTATTTTATTTATTTTTAATATTTATTATTTTTAAGACAGAGTCTCTCTGTCTATAACTACCTAGCTCTACTAGAACTTACTACATAGATCAGAGTGGCCTCAAATTCACAGAGATCTACCTGCTTCTGCTTCCCTGGTGCTGCAATTAAAGGCACTGCAACCATGCCCAGTGAAAGGGAGTATTTTAGATAATGAAGGATTTTTGTACGGTAAAATAGGATTTTGCCTTGAATAAAATGACTAGATTTTTTTTCCCAAATGAAAACAAAACAAAACAAAAAAATGAGGGTAAAACCAGCAAGCTGAAGTGAGTGGCAAATGGGGGTGCACAAAGTCTTCAGAGACAACCTACGACAGTGTGATCCTGTGCTAGCAGTTTAGACCAGTGAATTCTTGTAAGACTGAAGATATTAATCCACTCTCAGCATTTGCAAAAATACTTAAAAACACAAAAAATTTAATTTCTTACACTTTTTGTTATGATTGTCAGAATTTTAACTACTTAGGAAACCCGGTCTTAAGCTGATGTTCATTAAATCTAATTTGTTTATGTTAACACCTGTAAATAACCACTTTTATAAATAAATTTCCCAAGTAAATTTAATACTCAATGTATCTGTGTGTAGCAATCTCTGTCTGAACTTGTTTGCAGTTAAAGACATTTAATTCATACAGAATGATCAACACATGCTCTTTTTTATACAGAAGTCATTATGGCTTCTGTATAATTCTTTTGATAGCTCTACTATTTTTTTTACCAGTATCATTCAGAATTAAAAACAAAATCAAATCACAATCAGTACTGTTATTTAAAATCCGGGTCTCTATGTCTCCACCTTGACCAAAGACATACCTTGTTGCTGTATACATAACTCACTTATTACATCTATGTATAATCATTAACACTGGTCCCCATTATGGGTCTAAAGTTTATTTTTAAATAGTTAATGCTGTAGACCTTTTACCCTACCCAACCAAAGAACTTAAATTTTGCTTCAAAAACAAAACTAGGCAGATTGATAAAGACCCATGTGGCAGGGGAGGGTCTTTAGTTTTGTGTAATTCTTCCATGTGGTGATGTAAACGGTTGTTGGATATATATATGTGTATATACTTATATGTACATATATTATATATTACATATAAACACTATATATTTCTATTTATATATATACCTCTTGTATTCTATAAACTTTCTAAAACACAGCAGCTAGAAAGCACTTTGAAAACTGCTTTTCTTCAAATCAGATCTGTCAATGCTACTACCTTTTCCTAGGCATGTGTTCATGTGTTCACTATCTATTATCAATGATAATTCAACATGCTCTAATAGTGTCCATTCTGAGCAATGCTTCCTAATAATTAAAAGGCATTACCTATTGAGATTTAAAAACATAAGTAGATAATTAGATTTAAAAGCACCTATAGACAATTGCTTAATTTTAAATTTTTATAATTTTTATTACTATTGTGTATGCCACGGCTTATGAGTGGAGTTCTGAAGGCAAGCTTGTGCAGTTGGTTCTCTCCTTCCTCCTCAGGGATTTTATTCAGGTCTCAGGCTTGCTGGGCTACCTTGATGGATTGCATACTTAATTTTAACACTGGCTTTCCTTAAATATTTGCTCATTAGTTCTGTTTTGTGTTCTCCTTTAAGAATTATATGGATATTGCCTTCAGACATTCTGCAGAAATATAGCCTTTAATGGACATCCCCATTAGTGATTTTGGAGATGTAAGGACGTCAAGATAAACAAAATGTAAAAAATAGACAAGGTAGGCTCTAGAGTTTATTGGCATCAATTCCTTGACATCTGTCACTCATTGACACCTTGAACACAGAATCAGATTGGTTGGGACACATCTCATCCCAGGGACGAGAGACAAGATCAAAGCACCACAGGCAAACAATAGTATCTGCAGAGAACATTCTTCAGAGATGTGGACAGGTGTCAGAATCAGAATCAGGACACACTGGCATGATGCTGCTTGTCTACAGTTCCAGCACTGGGGAAGCTGAAACAGAAAGGCTGACAAGTGCAGGACAGTCTGGCCATCATGAGTGAGACTGGACTCAGTGCGATGGACTTTCCAAAAGTAAAGCTGAGAAGTTAAAGAGAAATGCTTTTTGGGTTTTTTTGGGGTTTTTTTGTTTGTTTGTTTGTTTGTTTCTTTGCTTTTTGTTCGTTTTGGTTTTTTGAGACAGGGTTTCTCTGTATAGCCCTGGCTTGTCCTGGAACTCACTTTGTAGACCAGGCTGGCCTCAAACTCAGAAATCCACCTGCCTCTGCCTCCCAAGTGCTGGGATTAAAGGCGTGCACCACCACTGCCCGGCTAGAGAAATGCTTTTTATACATGGTTACCTGCACTGTTTTCTAACTTTGGTTCAGACTTTTATTGTTTATATTTGTTCCGGAACAAAGCATATCTCAGAAATTCTCACTCCAAGTCACAGCTGCTCCTGCTGCATATGGTATGTTCGGACACACATCGTTTTGTGCCAGAGAATTCTCTTACAAGTAAAGAAGTCATTCTGATAACCAGGCAGGTTCATGGTGTCAGGATGTCCTCTTTCATCGGACACAGACCTCAGGGTTGCCACTGACAGTGAAGAGTGACTGGGGACAGATCAGGACACTTTCATATTCTGTATTATGAAGACACACTTGTACTTTACACTGAGGAAAGGAAACAAGATGGACGTATTGCTAGCTTAGCTTGGAGACCCTCTCATTTGTTTTGAGTTAACCTCCCAAGTACCTCTGAAGGAGTATAAGGCTGATATCAGTAGAAACTAATTAGACTCTGAGTTTCAACGTGCCTGAGTCCAAACATCTGCAGATGAGGCAAGAGCGAGGGAAGAAAGTAACAAAACAAGTAAACATCATTATATGAGAAGTGCATTCATGCTGACCACCTGACCAGAGAGGCAAAACGGAACTCCAGGATTATTGGCTGTCTTTGCCTATGACCCTATCTCCTTCTTATATATTCTGCTGGGTGGAGATGGTATGGAATACATGTCTTTAGAGTGATTAATCTACTTTTTTTCTCAAATTGCTGGCTTTCTCTGGAAAAACTGTAATTTTAAGATTCAAGCTCTTTATTCATTTGGGTTCTCTTGACAGGTAGCAAGAAGCAAAATCCGGTCTCATTATCTTGGTGGCCATCGTTCCACCACTCTGGTCATGCACAATTCCCTGAGGCAGATGGCTTCTGGGGACTTGATCCCAGCATCAAGTTCTCCCGTCTGCTCAAGACGTTTGCCTCCTTCCTCTGTCACAGCTGTGAGAGTCTACTTGTCTCTAGATCTCCAAGCTCCTTTAATGGAAGACTCAACCACGCCACACCCCCCGTTTCCACCTCAGGGCACGTTTGGTACACCAAGTCTCAAAAACTCTGATAAATTGTGACTCTTGTCCTGGTGAATAGTTTTTTGACAGGGAGAGGGTGTTTAACACAGGCTAATAACAAAGCTCATATTCAACACCATACCTCAACTTCTAGGCCCGACCAGTAGGGTCCTGTCCACCTCCGAAGCCTGGACAAAATAGAAGTAGTTCTCCTTGTTCTCTGCAGCAGCTCCTAGCGGCACTAGGAGGCTGCTGAAGTTCCATATAAACAGAGCCTGGAGCACGCCCACCGGAAGCAGGGTGCATCGGAGCCGGTCCACCTGATCAAACAGTAAGCGCTTCCGGAAGTAGCGAGCTTCGTTTCCGAGGGGGACGATCTTCTGAAACGGCCGTGAGACTTGGGGTGAGTTCCGCCCTGTAGCTCTTTCCCGGCGGACAGTTTTGTGGGCAAAGTGTGCGTGTCTTTGGCAGTGTTTGTCGCGAGCCCTCCCAGGCCATGGGTGGAGAGCGACACAGTCGCAGGAGAGCGGCTGGGGACGGAAGGGCGCTCGGCTGCGAGCGCCGGGGCGCCCCCTGCAGGCGATGTTAGAGGCTGAGGCCGGAGCTGCCGCGTGCGGACCGAGCCAGGCCCGGCGCTGGGAGGGAGGCGCGGCGGAGTCGCCCTCACCCCTGGCTTTGCCCGGGCCAGCGGCCTGGGCAGGAGGGGCCCACGCAGGAAGCCCTGAGGACAGGGACGCCCTGTTGGAAAGCCTGGCCAGCCTAAGCTGAGGGCAAGCTATGCCATCCGGGCTGGAGAGGAATCAGGCAGGGTCCAGACTCTACGTGCTGGTCCCAGTAACATAAAGTTAGTGTTTTAGCTTCAGCTCCAACTTCCTCCAGAAGGACCCCGTGACCATTGGGATAGGCTAGACTTGCATTACTTGTAACCAGGGCCCGGATGAGGACGCTGTTAGGGTGTTATTGATAAGGGGCGATGGCAGTGCCTGTGACAAGGATGTTCTGAATCAGAATAGATGTGGATGCAGAGTCAGAACATGGGCACTGGACATGAGAAGCATTTGCCTTAGACCACCTCCTATTGCTAATACCACAATACCTCATGGTGGGTGAGGTATTTGTTGTGTTTTCCTAGAGAAGGTTTCTCTGTGTAGCCCTGGATGTCCTGAACTCATTCTGTAGACCAGGCTGGCCTTAAACTCAGAGATCTGCCTGCCTATGCCTCAAGCTAGGGAGCAGGTTAGGAGGCTAGGCAAACTTGCATTCATAACAGGATCACTCTGGAGACAGAAGCCATTATTTGATAATCATATAACTGGATCAACAAAAATTTGAGTTCAAGGCCCTGATTGCCCCAGAGGTAAACTATTAACTTTATAGTCACATGAGTGGATTAATGATTTTTTTTTTTTTTTTTGAGTACAAAGTCCTAATCACCTTCTTAATTCCCTACTTGGCCTCATCTTTTAATATCTCACACTAGGAACTAAATCTCTACATGACTCTTACAGGTGTCAAAACAGATCAATACAAGTGATGATTCTAAAGTTTCTGGTCTACGTGACTCTTTCACTAAACCAGAGCAAACTGTACTGAGGCTTTCTAAAAGCCCCTTTCCCTTTCTATTAAAAATCAGACCAGGGTTTTGATTCCAAGCACCCACGTTGCATTTCACAAAAGTCTATAACTCCAGTTCCATGGAATCTAACACCCTCTTCTGGCTGCCACAGGTATCAGTCAAGAATGTAGTACACAGACATCCAAGTGTCTGCAAGGCAAACACTCAGAAATATTTTTTTAAAAGATGCTTAACTAATACACACACACAGGGAACATCATTTTCTTTCCTGATTGTAAGTACTTAAATTTTGTGCGATGTCTGTAGAAGTTCAGAACATGCACAGCAGAATATTTTAAGAGTAAAATAAAAATAACTAATCATCTCAGTACCCAAGATTTCTGCATTTTGTTGTTTTCTACTTTTTTCTATGCATGTTTTTACATGGCAGAGCATACTGATCATGCCTACCATATTCTTTATCAATTAGATGCTAACATGAAAAAGACTGTCAGGACATTATTTATCATTCTTCTTTTTCTATAACAGAAACCCTCAGACATAATTCTAGAAAATCAGAGGTAACTTTCTGTTATGTTAAAGGTTTGTGGGTTTTAAAATTTTTAATATTTATTATTTTATGTGTATGGATGTTTTGCCTGTATATAGGTGTGTGTGCCACTTGTGTGCCTGGACCAATGGAGGCCAGAAGAGGGCACTGGATCCACTGGGACTGGAGTTATAGATGGTAGTGAGCCACCTTGTGAATGCTGGGTCCTGGTCATCTGCAAGAGCAGCAAATGTTCTTTAATGGCTGAGCCAACTCTCTAGTCTTTAGTCTCTAGTGCTTTTTGTTTTGTTTCCTGAGTCAGGATCTCATATAATCCACACTAGCCTGGGACTTGAGTTGTATAGTTGAGGGTGACTTTGATCTCTTTTCAGATGAAAATATAACTTTGCACACATTTAATAGGATAAATTACAATAGGCACAAACAAAGAAGAAACTCAAAATAAAGAGTCAGTGCCATTTTGCTTACAGGGTGAAAGGTATAAGAAACTCGAACAAACTAGGGTGTTGAGGGAAACATTCCAAGATTGCCTCCGAAGGGGCCAGGGAACATGAAGTTAGGATTAGGTGCGAGAGTTAAGTATTGCCACTCAGTGTACACGTGTAATAAAGAGAGTCCAAAATTTTGTTTAATATAAGAAGTTTTTCTTTCTTTTTCTCTCTTTCCTTTTTTTTTTTTTTATTTTTTTAGTTATGGTTTTTTGAGATAGTGTTTCTCTGTATAGCTCTGGCTGTCTTGGAACTCACTTTGTAGACCAGGCTAGCCTAGAACTCAGAAATCCGCCTGCCTCTGCCTCCCAAGTGCTGGGATTAAAGGTGCGCATCACCACCACCACCTGGCTATATTTTGGGTTTTATTGTAAATTTCACTGTAGCTTTTTATTTTTGTTTATTTTTGAGATAGGGTCTCACCATGTAGCTCTGGCTATTCTGAAACTCACTATGTAGACCAGGCTAGCCTTAAACCCACAGAAATCTACCTGCTTCTGCCTTCTGAGAGCTAAATTAAAGGCATGGGCCACTATGCCCAGCTAGTGCTCACCATAGTTAAAAAACAGTTGACACACATTAAATGAAGATAGTTGAATTTTAGTGATAATCATGGTAATTCTCGAAATAATGCTTATACAGAATTAACCAGTATTGATTAATTGGCATTTTACACATACCAACCAAGACAACTTAAAACAACTATCAAAGGCAGTCTACCCTATGTAGACTGGTAATGTTTACTATTACATATTTTAAAACAGATGCTAAAGTAATACAAAGAGCACTATAGTTCAGTTGGAGTAAAAACAGCCTGTTGGTTGTCCTAATCAGGATCTTAAAAAAGCATCAGGTTTCCAAGGGGGACACTATTGTAGTCAGTAAATCTTTTGATAGTTTTACATTTGTGAAACCAGGAACAGGCTGCATCTTAGAATCTGACGAGATTCCCACTGTAGTGTAAGATGAAAAGGCCTTTCTTCAGCCATGTCCCCTGGCTCTAGAGGAGCCTCATATGTACAGAGCTCAGCTGTGTTTACACGTTTGTGGCATCTGAGCCTGAGAAGTAGGTCTTTGTAAAGCTTAGTAATTTGCACAAAGGTAAAAGTAGGCCTGAGTGTAATTGTAACTACAGTTCTGGGTAGTCCAATGACTTCACAGAAGTTCACAGTCCATTGATTTCACTCAACTTTTGATGAATGAAGAGGATTGTTTCTGTCAACAGGACTCTTTTACACTGAGGATGAATTTTTTTTTACACTTTTAAAGCTGAAACTAACATGTCCACTACTAACTATCCCTAGACTTAATGATTATCTGTTTGAGGGATCTGTCTCAAATCGTTATCTTACAAATCTTCTCTCTAAAGCCTGTTCTGAGCACCTTGTACGTCTTATCAGAGCTCCAGCCTAAAGAGTTTTCACTGTGTATCTGGGTCACCTCTCTTCCAAACTCACACCAGCAATGAAGTGTTAGCCCAGACTAGCTGAACTATCATCGTTTGATTTCAGCCTGAGCTTAATTTTTCTGTCTTGATCCCTAGAGATAGTGACTTCAGGGGTCCCTCCTTTAATTCCTGCTCTACGAATCCCCACACCATTATCTAATGCAGGTGTCACTGCATAGTTGATACGGAAGATCCTGCTGCTAGCTGCATCTGCGGGGACCAAGGCTAGAAGTGCACACATTTCTTTCCATGTAAGCTCAGCCTCATTGTATTTGGATTAAGGTACGGATTTCCAGTTTGAATGATGGGAACAGAGGCCTATGTCAAAATTGCTGGCAGGGTTGCTGGAGAGGGTAGTTTGGGTTTGGATTACCTATGTTCAAGAGAAGGTTAAAGACACATTTTGTTTTGTTTTTAGGCATTTTCCAGACGGTGAAGACCCATGCTCCCAATCTCTTCCAACCCTAAACTTGTGATCCTCCTCTTGTGAGCTCCCCTGCACTGAATTCTAGGTGAGCACTATCACACCTGGCTTTTACAGTGCTGGGGATTGAAGTCAAGGTTCTGCGCATGCTACTCGAGCACTCACCACCTAAAGTGTCTTCTCAGACCCGCTTTTCACAGTCTTTTTTATGAGCAGCCTTTAAATTATTTTAAGACTTTTATTTTCAATTTATATGTAAAATGAAAATAAAAGATACATGCGCGCACACGTTGCTGGGTGCCCATGGAGGCCAGAAGGGAGTGTCTGATCCCTATGAGTTGGAGTTAGAAGTGGTTGTGAGCCTCCTGAGAGATCAGTGCTAAGAACCAAACTCAGGTCAAGAATAGCAAATACTCAAAAGTGCTCAACTGTCTCTCCAATCCTATGAGGAGCTTTTCCAAAAACTCCTCGGTTAGGCTGAGAATAGGCTGAGCATGGCGGAACAAGCTGTGACCACACTGCCGGTGTGGACAGCAGTAGGGACTGCAGGTTCCAGGCCAGCCTGGCTCAGAGCATGAGAATCACAAAATTAAAGTGACACATCGGGTCACATTGTTTGTTTTTCATCTCTCTGGTTTTACTTACTGTAAACCACAAATCAATACTACAACACTGATTTTGTTTTGTTTCGGGTCTGAGACTATCATGCTAAAAATTGAACACGCCCTTGTACACGCTTGAAGAGTGATTGATCACTAAGCCATTATCCCTGCTAACGTGAGAACTTTTTTTAAAAATATATTTTAATATTTATTTATTTATTTTACTTATATGAGTACCCTATAGCTGTCTTCAGACACACCAGAAGAGGGCATCAGATCCCATTACAGATGGCTGTGAGCCACCATGTGGTTGCTAGGAATTGAACTCAGGACCTCTGAAGAGCAATCAGTGCTCTTACTGCTGAGCCATCTCTCCAGCCTCCACATGATTACTTTCTAAAAAAAAGTTTTTAAATTTATTCTTCTCTCATACAATAAATATACCCTGACCGAAGCTTCCACTCCTTCCAGCCCTCCCCCACCTCCCCTCTTCCCTAGATCCATTCCCTCCCATCTCCCTTTAGAAAAGAGCAGGCTTCCTGGGGACATCTCTTGAACATGACACAACAAGATCCAATAAAACTAAGCAGAAACTCTCACATCAAGGCTGGGCAAGGTACGCAGTAGGACCCAGTAAGAGGAAAGGGTCCCAAGAGCAGCCGAATGAGTCGGACATACCTGCTCTCCCTCAACATGACAGCTTTTAGCCCTATTTAGTCACCCCAAACCTTGCCATTGGTTGGATAGGTTGTTCTCAACCTTTCAAGATGATAATAAGGACATCTTACTTTATCATCATCAAACTTCCAATTAGTTCCTCAAGAAAGAAAACTAGAAATGGATCTGACAGATAAAAAAGATGACTAGAACCTAGCAGAATGGCCAAACCAAAGAATCAGTAAGATGGTGCTGGAGATGTTGTTCAACAGTAGAATGTGCTTAGCCTTGGAAAGGCCCTAACTTCAGTGTCCCATCATTAAAAGGAAAACTGGTGGTTGAAATTGTTCTTAAAATTTATATATTTATTTTGTAATGTATAGCATATCTGCCATACCCAGGACATCATTTACAATGCGTGAGGCCTCATGCTGAGCCCAACCCTATATACTTCTCTACATTATTACATTGTAAATTTTTCTTAATATTTGTGGCCAGGCATTGTTAAAATATAAATAAAATAGATCAGGAATCTAGGAAAGATATAGTAAATTAAGGTCTCCTTACTGCTCTAGGTCATCTGTGATCTGTCATTTTCTGGCATCCTGCATCTGGTTATCTGTGAGGAGAATGGTCTCTTGACCATGCACAGAAGCTACCTGTCTTTCCAAGCAGGGCACCAGCCATTTCCCTTGGTCTTTCCCCAGAAATGGAGAACTAGAAACAGCTCAGCACAGTTAGAAACACACCTTATAGAGATCCCAAAGATGCTCTGGAAATGGACTTTTCTACCTTAGGAATTCTGTAGTTTATAAAATTAATTTTTTAGCTCTAACTGTCAGCCTGACAGTCTTCAGAATTATCTGAAAAGGGACTCTCAATTGAGGGATTGTGCCGATCCTATTGACCCATTGACCCATCTATGATGGGCTACCTTGACTCTTAATTGTTGTGATGTAGAAGGGTTTAGCCCACTATGGGCAGCACCATTCCCTGGGCAAGTGGTCCTAGACTGTATTAAAAATCTAGTTAGTTAAGCAGAAGCCAGCAACTGAGTGAGCAGACAATGTTCCTTTGTGGTTTTGAGTTTCTATAATTATAAGCCAAATAAGCCCGTTCCTCCCCTAAGTCGCTTCTGGTCAGAGTGTCTAAGTGCAGCAACAGAGGTAAAGCTAGAGCAGAGACAGGAAAGTAGAATGCAAGGATTTTGTTAAGATGGTCACATCTGAGCGTGTTTTCCTATGCAATTCCAGGGCTTGGTGGGCAGAGGCAGGGGGATGGAAGTACAGAGCAAGTTATAAGACAGTGAGACTGTCAGATGAGAAAGACAGACAAGGAGAAACTGGGTGGGAAAGATGGAGACAGTCTTTTACATATAAAAACCTGTTGATCTTTTGTTTTTGTCCAGGAGAATCCTCCTTGTCTATCAAATGCAGTTATCACAGCAGCTGGACTTGTTTCCTGAATGCAGGGTGACCCTTCTGTTATTTAAAGATGTAAAAAATGCAGGAGACTTGAGAAAAAAGGCCATGGAAGGATCTATTGATGGTTCATTGATAAACCCCAATGTGGTAAGTACAAAATATGGGAATGAATTAACCAAGGCAGACATTTAAGAATATGCTCATTTTACCTTATAACTTTTATATTCAGGTAAAAAATGTTTGCGCAAGTCACATTGGGTGTTTTAAAATGACAAATAGAGTTTAAGATGCTGTATCCTGTCTTAGGAAGGGCTGTGGCCTAGCTGTGAGCACACAGCTTCTCATATGTGTTTTGTGCTTCTCATATGTGAAGTGTGAGTCTGCAGAAGAAGCAGAGTGTCTTAGTTACTGCTCTGTGGCTGTAAAGAGACGCCATTCCCAAAGCAGCTCATGAAAGAAAGCACTTACAGTTTCAGAGGCTAGTCCATGACCACAATAGTGGGGAGTGTGACGGCAGGCAGGCAGGCAGGCAGGCAGGCAGGCAGGCAGGCAGGCAGGCAGGCAGGCAGGCAGGCTTGTCAGTAGGGCAGTAGTAAGAGCTTACATCTGTCCCACCAGATGGAGGTAGAGAACACAACTGAACTTACTGTGGCCTTTGAGGTTTCAAAAGCTGATCCCCAGTGACACCTCACACCCCAGTGGCATCAGTGAATCCTCAAAGCCTGTCTCCAATGACACGCCTCCTCCAATGAGGCCATATCTCCTATGATGGCTCTTCTTAGTTCTCAACTTGACTACATCTGGAATGAACTAAACCCCCCAAATGGCTGGGCATACCTGTGAGGGGATCTTTGCTTAAGTGATTCATTTGAAGTGGGAATATCCACTTCTAATCTAGATCTTTGAGGTGGGACGGCACACCTTTAACCTAGATCCTTTGAGATGTAAGATCCACCTCTTATCTGGGCCACGACTTCTTCTTGGAAGCCTATGTAAAGGACATGGAAAAGGGAAGCTCTCTCGACTTCCAATAAAATAGGTCTCCTATAAAATAAAAAATAAATACCTTTTTACTTCAAGAGAGAAGAACTGGGCTGGAGAGAGGGCTCGGCGGTAAGAGCACGGACTGCTCTTCGAAAGGTCCTGCATTCAAGTCCCAGCAACCACATGGTGGCTCACAACCATCCATAATGAGATCTGACGCCCTCTTCTGGTGTGTCTGAAGACAGCTACAATGTACTTAGATGCTTAAATATAAAAGGAGAGAGAGAGAGAGAGAGAGAGAGAGAGAGAGAGAGAGAGAGAGAGAGAGAGAAGAAGAAGAAGAAGAAGAAGAAGAAGAAGAAGAAGAAGAAGAAGAAGGAGAGAGAGAGAGAGAGAGAACAACTAAGACACAGTCACAATCAAAGCAAAATAAAATTCCAGCTGTGTAAACACAGTGTCCAGTATCTAGGATCCACTCGTGATCATCTTCTGGGCTCCTTCAGAGGGCTTGCATTGCTTCTCCAGCTCTGCCCTCTGTAGCATACACAGCTTGTCTTCTAAGTTCAGGCAGCCTCTGTGCCACTGCTGCTGCTATATACTGGCATCTCCAGAATGCTAGGATCTCCTGCAACTAGGCCACAGCTAACCTTCAGCAGTGGTCTTTTCTGACCTCTCAGTGCCAGACCTCAGCTACTCTCCATGACCCCTTCATGCCTCCAAAACCAGTATCACCTGGGTGACGCTTAAATTTGCGGTGGTGGTGCACGCCTTTAATCCCAGCACTTGGGAGGCAGAGGCAGAGCCAGGTGGATTTCTGAGTTCGAGGCCAGCCTGGTCTACAGAATGAGTTCCAGGACAGCCAAGGCTACACAGAGAAATCCTGTCTCGAAAACAAACAAACAAACAAACAAACAAAAAACAAAAAAAAAAATTTGCAAAGTTCAACTGCCAGCAGAAGGTACAACCTTGACTCCCTCTGGAACAAAGCTTCTGAATCACTGCTAGTTTCTGAGCTCCAGCTAACCAGCATCAGTTATCCCTGTAACGCAAAGCTTTCTTCTCAGTGGTGCTGGTCTCTTGTTAATTATGGCTGACTCTTCAATCCCAGCTGATCAGGTACAACAGATTCTTCATATAAAAAGCCCTGTGGAGTCTTTGCTTCCCTCTGAAACTTCACAAACCAGGCCTCTATTTTCTGCCCTGCTTTTTCCAAACTCCTACAGAACAGCTGTACTCTCAATATTCTGTGACTTCTATCCCAAAAGTCATTCCACAAAACAACATGGCCAGGTCCTTCACAGCAGTATCTCACTATCCTAATACCAACTTCTGTCTTACTTAGGATACAATTGCTATGAAACACAACAACCAAAGCAACTTGAAAAGGGAAGGCTTATTTATTTGGCTTACATTTCCATATCACTGTTCATCAAACAAATCAGAGAAAGTCAGGGCTGGAACCTGGAGGCAGGAACCTGGAGGCAGGAGCCGATGGCCATGGAGAAGAGCGCTTACTCATTCACTCCCCATGGCTTGCTTAGCCTGCTTTCTTATACAACCCAGGACCACCAGCCTACGGGTAGTCCTACCCATACTGGCCTGGACCTTGTCACATCAATCACTAGTTAAGAAAATGCTCTACAAGCCTGCCTATGTATACCCTAATCTTATTGAGGCATTTTCTCAATTGAGGCTTCCTCCTCTCCAGTGACTCTAGCTTGTATCAAGTTGACATAAAATCTAGCCAGCGGACCTTCCAGTCAGTCCTTTCTAAACAGTCTACCAACTGAGAACCAAACATTCAAGTATATGAGCCTATGGGGGCCATTCTCATTCCAACCAACATAAAGGGCCGAGTGTTTAAGAGCACGCATTAAGGCACCAGGTCCCCACTTCCTGTGACCTAGGAAGAAGTACCTTATTGTTCTTTGCACTGCGCATATCTCAGCAGTCCTTCAAGGGGAGTGCTGCACACTGTCTCCCTCTGTTGGTGAGACAACAATTTGCCTGGTTCCCACATGGTAAGCAGCAGGGCTGGGATTGAAGCCCTGCCATCTTTATCCCAGTTACCTCATCTGTTCTGGGAGTAACTGATTTCAATGTGGGGATTGAAGAAAACAATGCTGTTGAAGTTTAGGGTATGGCCTATTCTATATTAGCTTACAAGAGTTATGCAGCTTTAAAGTTATGCAATTTTTTTTGTGTGTTGCAACAGCCCTTGAGGTCATAGTTTTAAAATATACTCCTTAAGAATCATGATCAGATAAACAGCTGGACTAAAGTTACTGAGGTAGGCAGGCACAAGGTTAGGGACACTCCTGAGTTTTCTGTGCTAACCTTTGTATTCTCCCTGGTAGATTGTCGATCCATTTCAAATACTTTTGGCAGCGAACAAAGCCATTCATCTCCACAAACTGGGAAAAATGAAGACAAGAACACTGTCGACTGAAATTATCTTCAACCTCTCCCCAAATAATAATGTAATGTGGTGATTGACTTTATTTCTGTTGGCCTTGTCATCTGTGCCTGCCCATACCCTGCTCCAGTGTGACACTTAGGTTTCTCCAAGTAAGCTGTTAGTATAAGCCAAAGTAGTTATGTAGAGAGGTCTGGGCAGAGATGTTTAGCACTGCAAACAGCTGTGGAGTTGGTTTCTTGATCTGTCAAAGTTTAAACTACATGGGGCTGGTATCATCTGCACTTTCAATGTTGTCTTAAGTAAACCCCCCCTTAGCATTTTTAAGAAAGTGACAAACCCATATGGTAGAATGTGAGGTATAGATATGTTTTGTGTCACTCTCCATATACATTTCTTCCCCTTTTTTGGTGGGGGTGGGGGAGTGGGGGGAGGTTTTTCGAGACAGGGTTTTTCTGTGTAGCCCTGGCTGTCCTGGAACTCACTCTGTAGACCAGGCTGGCCAGATCCGCCTACCTCTCTCTGCCTTTGCCTCCCAAGTGCTGGGATTAAAGGCGTGCGCCACCACTGCCCTGCATTCCATATAAATTTCTTGAGGTGGAATCTGTATTTTTTTTCATAGTCAGTACTAGGAACTTTCTGTGACCTGTTAGAGCCATTGACACCTGCTCACTCACGTATATATAACTTGTATACATTGTGTGTATATATGTGGTTATGGGGCATGCATATTCATGTGTAGGTGTCCAGGTGCCTGAGTACCATGAAGTGCCTGTGGGACTCTGGAGAATGACCTCAGGTGTTGGTCCTTGCCTTGTACCTTGTTCCAGATAAGGTCTCTTTATTTTTACCCATGGTGTACACCAGGTTATCTGGATTGCAGCTCCCTGGGTTGTTCTGTCTCCACCTCCTATCTTTCGGTAGGAACACTGGGATTCCAGATGATTGCTACTGTGTCTGGCTATGCGTGGGTGCTAGGGAATGGGATACGTGCTGTACTCTGGTGATGAAATTTCAGTATTATTGCTGTTAATAACCAGCAACTAATATCAAAGGGAAAACTTAAGAAGTCTTTGACATGAATTAAACCACACTTGGTTACAAAGTTTATAAAATCAGTCAGCATGGCTTCATAACTCATTAATAGAATCATTGGAAATAATTGAGAACATCATTCTTGTTTGAGACATAGCTCTGGGGACAGAAAAACCAAATATAATCTTGAAAATGAACAAGACAAAACTTAGTACCCTAAGACAAGAGGAATACAAACTATGTTCTGGAACAGTCACCTGGAGACAGAGGCAGGGGTGTTTGTGTGCAAAGCCAAAAATCTGGACTTGATCCAGAGGAGCAAAGTGTAAGTGTAGGCAGGGACAGCAGTAGTAGGTGCGAGAAAGAGCTCGTTGAAGGGGAAGGTACACTGAGAAACAGGGAGGCTGACTGAGCAGGCCAGGACAGAGTCCAGACAGGATGCTGACTCATTGTCTTTTGTGTCTTTCTCATAGATTTCAGAAGCTTTAAAGAAATTTGGCATCTCAGAAAATAACACTTCAGTTCTGATTGTTTACATTGAAGATGGAAGCAAACAAGTACATCAGGAACACCTAATATCTCAAGTGGAAGGCCAGCAGGTGCCTTTGGAAAGTCTTCCAGAAATAACAAGGCTTTCGGAGGTCAAGAAGGTTTGTAGTGCACATTTTGAAGAGTTCAGTAGATGACTCTGCTGACACTGCTTGCTCATCACTATTGTTGTATAAGTTTTGAACGATTAATATTTTAGTTAGCATATAAGGATGAGATTCATTACATTTATACAAATTCTGTTACTGCTCTTTCTGATATCTACCTCCTCTCTTATTCCCAATACCTTTTGAACTTTTAAGTACTAGTGCAGAGCTGGAAAGATGACTCAGCAGTTAAGAGCACGTGCTGTTCTTCCCAAGGACCGGGCTGATTCCCCGCACGCTCACAGCCATCTTTGCCTCTGCTTCCCAGGGAACCCGATGCCTTCTTCCGGTCTTGATGAGAATACACACGTGTAATATGTACACTCTAGGCAAAACACCCATATAAGTAAAAGTTTAAAAAGCTTTAGAAATAGTAACATATTTTTACAAATTCTTGAAAAGTATTTATAAATGAAAACTTGGATGTGGAGTGAAAATTGTAAGAAAAGGAACATCTTTCAA
This sequence comes from Montemys delectorum, assembly GCA_019843815.1. Taxonomy (NCBI): domain Eukaryota; kingdom Metazoa; phylum Chordata; class Mammalia; order Rodentia; family Muridae; genus Montemys; species Montemys delectorum. The sequence continues at coordinate 17,771 of JADRCD010119292.1, forward strand.
TATTTAATGACTTTATGAAGTTAATAGCTAGATGTGGACTCAAAATTGATACAAATACGGTTTATATGCTCAGGCAACTTGTTTTTTTTTGTTTTGTTTTTTTGTTTTTTTGTTTTTTGGGGTTTTTTTTTGAGAAAGGGTTTCTCTGTGTAGCCCTGGCTGTCCTGGAACTCACTTTGTAGACCAGGCTGGCCTCGAACTTAGAGATCCACCTGTCTCTGCCTCCCAAGTGTTGGGATTAAAGGCGTGTGCCACCACCGCCCAGCCGCAACTTGTTTTTTTTATATTAATAACTACTTCAAAAGAGTATTTGACATTAGTGACAAATTGCCAACAACTTTGAATACTTTAAATATATTTGTGATTTCAAATCATTAATGCCATAATAAAATGATAAAGCCACTATATATGTTTATGTAATAGCAGCACGTGGACATAGCATTCATAGACTGTCATTCACTTTTACAGATATATAAACTGTCATCACAAGAAGAGAGGATTGGGACGTTATTGGATGGCATTATTTGTAGAATGTCAACAAAGGATGTTTTATAAGATGTTTAAAATGTCAACAGAAATTTCTGAGTTCGAGGCCAGCCTTGTCTACAGAGTGAGTTCCAGGACAGCCAGAGCTACACAGAGAAACCCTGTCTCGAAAAACCAAAAAAAAAAAAATCGACAGAAAATGGCACAGTTAATCACTAGCTTTTCTTTCCTGGTTATAAATTAACATATTCGTCACAGGAAAGGGAAGGAGATACCACTACCAGCTGGACTTTCCGTAAAGTTAGCCCTGTCACTGGCTCTGCCATTGTCGGCTAGTCTTCTGCTTGTATTCCAAGACATTTCATTTTTATACAATTGGAATAAAAAGCACAAGCACCTAGAGAAGGCTTCAGTGCTTAAGGCTCTTCCGTCATTTGTCCCTCACCTTGTACTTGTAGCTTCTTCACATTGCTCTTCTAAACTCTGGATCCCGAGTGTTTTATGCATAAGAATTTTTTTAACTCTAAGCCAGGCGTGGTGACTATTACAGTCTACTGCTCAGGAGGCTGAGGCAAGAGAAAGCCACAGTTTGAGGTCAGCTTGGGATATGCCACAAGTTCCAAATCAGCCTGAAGTACTATGTGAAATCTTATCTCAATAAATAAATAACAATTCATTTAACTCTCTTAGTCATTTTTTAGGTAGAGGCAGCTAAAAGAGTAGAGCAGTGTTAACTGACTAGCCCAGAACCACGTTTGATGGCTCCTTTTTCCCCTCTCTTTACCTTGTATTGGAATGTGTCTGTCAAGATAGGATCGGTCAAGGGTCAGCAAAGCTCTGTGAAGAGCAGATAAGTACTTGGCTCCTCAAAGGCCATCTGGTTCCTGCTGCAATTACCACCTTTGCAGGCTGAAAGCAGCCACAGAGGACAGGTCTATAGTGAGTGGCCTCTGTCCAGTAAGCCTTGACTTGAACAAGTGGCAGGCAGCCCTGGAGTTGAGGCTGTAGACTCCAGAGTTGGTTAGGATACAGTGACAGTCAGGCCCTAAAGCTCACTGGCTCAGCACAGCAGAAGGAAACATTTGTTATCTTCAAGGCAGTAGAGATCAGAGGGAAACCCACAGCAGTGCTTTAGGAGCCTGCTGCTGAGGCTTCTCAGCCTGGGCTTTTAGGTCACTGTACAGCTGGACAGAAGCTTGGGGAGGGCAGAGAAGCCTAAGAGCATCCACATGGAGGGACAAGTATTGCTCACCTCTTTTCACTCATACAAGTTCAAAAATGGTGACTCCTTGTTCTTCCCACAAGCACAGTCAGTTCTGCCCCTTCAGTCCCCTCTAGAGCTCCTAGTCTGCAAAGCCAGATGCCCTCTCATAGTGTAGTTCTGGGGTTGTTCTCTAGGTACCCTATGGTGCTTTGAATATGCTTGGCCCAGGGAGTGGCACTATTAGGAGATGAGGCCTTGTTGGAGTAGGTATGGCCTTGTATCATTGTGGACATGGGCTTTAAGAGATCCTCCTCCTAGCCTCATGGGAGCCAGTCTTCTCACCTTCTGATGAAGATGTAGAACTCTCAGCTCCTCCTGCACCATGCCTGCCTGGACACTGCCATGCTCCTGCCTTGATGATAATGGACTGAACCTCTGAACCTGTAAACCAGCCCCAATTAAATGTTGTCCTTAGAGTTGTCTTGGTTATTGTGTCTGTTTGCAGCAGTCAAACCCTAACTAAGACATACCCTATACCCAGAATTCCTTTCTGAGTCACACCACTTGAGTGTTCAGACAAGCCTGCTCCATGGAGGGGGGCAGAGGATAATGCAGAACAAAGAATAAGTGACTCTTGCACACTTGCACAAGATTGTCTAAAATGAAAGAAATCTTGATTTCTCTTCTCACTACTATGGGGAGGCAGTACATAGTCTCAGTGTCCCTGCCTCATATGGGCTGTCACAGGGATCACACTGAGTGCGCAGCTGGAATGTTAGCTCATGGGACGCAGACTTCTAGAGTCGATACTGCTGGGCTTAGTGTGGAGAGAAGCTCACAGAAGCCCAAGGAGGCTGATCTTGGTGACGACAGAGAGGAACATTGCTGTGATCAAGGCCAGCCAGGGTCAAGGAGGGCCACATGGCAAGAGAGGGTGAGATGTATAGTCCTAGCAACCAAGTCACCTGTGTTTGGAGTGGCGTAGCAAGGGGTCTCTGTGTAGTTGAAATTGGTCAGTGGCAAGGTTTGTCAGCAGGCCAGGGCAAGGTTTGGCTTGACTGACCCCTCTGGAGTTAAGCTGTATCCGAGGCAATGCCAGGATGAAGCAGGACCCACAGTGTGCCCAAGTGTCACAGATTACAGAGAAACTAAGTGAGCCGCAGGAACAGCCTTGCATACATAAGCACAGCACCATATCCCATCACAGCCTTGTGTCAGAGGTTTGCAAGATGGCATAGTCATGCACAAAGCACCTGAACTTCTGGAGTTCCTAAGCCTTTGAACTCAGACTAGATCCAGCCTTGCTGGGGGCCAGCCCCAGCTCATGGGGTGGGAGGGGTTCTTGTAGATTCTTCTTGAGGCAGCAGAGGAGGAAGAGCGCAGCGGAGGGTAAGACTTGGTTTTACAAGATATTTGTGGTTGCTGTATAATAATAAAAAGTTTACTTATCTAAATCTAAGTTACTATGCTACTATAGCTGACCTGCCTTCTGTGATCCTCTGAGGCCAGAAACTGCAGTTTCTGGCACTTGGCACATCTTTCTCAAACAGCAAAGGGTTAAGTAAATAGCCTTTGTTCTGACTCAGCAGCAGCTGCTGGGCTCTAACTTTCAGCCTGAAGTCAAAGGAAGAAAAGACACTTACAGGAGTGATTATAGAACTTATTACTAAGTTGTAAAAAAGTTTCCCATGAAAGCTATCTAAGAGGAAAAGTCAAAAGATCCGAAGTGGGGAAAGGGAAAAAATTCTCTAAGTGGGGAAAGGGAAAAAAATTCTCTCTCTCTTTGTCCTCAGTACTTATACATCTTTCAGAATATATCATCACATGTTACAAAGTCGATCACAAGTTCAAATCGTAAACTGAACTTGAAATAAATTGAAATCATAAATGTTGAAATCATAATTTTACAATAGAGAATGTTTACATGCATACCATTAGGAGTAATTATCTGGCTAAACATCCATCACCTATCTCAGCTCCATAGGTTCACTGAAGGTTTAAAACCATAACTAAGTTATTAGCGAAGTTTTGTATAGATAAACCAAGTCAATATTTTATCTTCTGTCCTAGCACCTATCATTATTTCCCTTTTTATGACCTTTGGTTAATTGTTTTACAACCTCTTGGAATACTCTCTGAGTAGGAGAAAGTCTGGTTACTATCTAAGAGCAATTAACTGCTGACACTTGGGAGACTGGCAGAGTTCTCATTGCAGTGTTGACTATCAGAAAGGACATAGTAGCTGTCCCACTATAAAAGAACCTAATAACCACAGATATAGTTTTAGGAATTCTTATAGGATCATCATTAAGACTTAAGTTATCTATTTGTCTATATAGCATCACTACAAGACAGTACATCTTTGTGGATATGCAGAGATCTACTCCAAGGAGTTGTGCTATTACTTAGTGATTGTTATATATATTTAATGATAACAGGAAAAGCATATTAATAGCAGGAA
>JADRCD010119294.1:0-10991 GCA_019843815.1 Montemys delectorum
GGCTGGCCTGCTTGCTGCACAGCGCCTTAATTAAAAGGAGGCAATGTATGAATGAGTTATTTTATTGTAGGAAGGGGAAATATGCTAGTTGAGTAGAGAGAAGGAAAGGAGAGGAAGGAGAGAGAGAGAAAAGAGAAGAAGAGGGAGAAGAGAAGAGAACAAAGAGCAGAGAGGAGAGAGAGCAAAGAGAGAGAGGAAGCAAGCAAGAAAGAGAGAAGGGAACAAGAGAAGGAGAAGGGAACAAGAGAGAGAGGAGCAAGAGAGAGAAGGGAGGACAAGAGAGGAAGAGAGTGAGGGAGCAAGAGAGAGAGAGGAGGGAACAAGAGAGGGAGAAGGGAACAAGAGAGTGAGGAGGGGGCAAACTACCCCTTTTATTGTATGGGGCATGACATGCCTGGCTTGTGGTCAGATGACTGTGTGTAAGGTCCAGCTAGAATGCTGGGAGTTTGAGGCAGTGTCTGCCTGATAGAGCACACATCTCCTGCAGGGGCAGCTGTGAGAGGTCTGGGCTGAAATCTGAGCCATGGTTTCAGGAGCAATTCACTGAGCACCTTCCTTCCCTTTGAGCAAATGCTCAGTAGGTCTCTGGGTTTCTAAGTGGCTCTGCTCTACTGGACTCTGGCTGTTAGAACTGCCCCACATAAGACTACCTTCAACAACCTAAAGACAGCAGAATACTTTATCACTAACAACCAAGATGTGACACATTTTCACTGTCACTATGAGTATGGTATCGTACCATACTTTCATATACTGTATCCCCATATAAAAAGTCAGTGCCTCCTCTCTACACCTTCTTTCCCTTATACACTTTCTCACATTGTAGCCTCTGAATACCTACTTCCCCAGTAAACTTCTTGCATGAGATCTGTTGCATGGTGTGACTTTGTATTGTCTACCACTTAAAGCATTACACCATTTGCTTACTAGGCCAGGCCCCCTCCTTTTCTGTCAAAGACACTAACATAAATTTAGGTTTAGATTATTCTAGTGTCTCCCTTCATCATGTCAAACATCTCATGTTTGTATTTATTTGGGAAAGAGACAAATGTCTTGTACAGAATTAATTCCACATGATAGTTCCTAGAATGAGATAGAGATATGTAATATGTAAACATAGTAAACATAGACAGAACATGGTGACCATTAACATTTCTAGAGTATTAATTATCAACTAGATAGTTTTTTTTTAATCTATAAAGAGAAAACTGAGTTTTTATAGTCTTAAATTACTATCATTGCCAAAGAAAGACAGAGAGAACTTAGAAAGGGGGAAGGGAGGAAGGAAATAGAGGCAGAGGGAGGGTTGGGTAGATGAAGGGAGGGAGGAAGTTCGCTGTATTTACTCCATCAATTTTTTTATTTCTTAATGAAATAAAATAATAAAATGTTCTTCTATAATTTCATTCAGAAACTCTAGTAGCTACGGAAAGTATGTGTTTCTAATGACTTCTTGTATGTGAAAATGGTCAAGGCTCACTTTTAGAATTTGTGTAGTAAGTCAAATTACTCAGATAGATGATTGTTTTGAATGTGCAAATACTTGATTTAGTCCTCTCCAAGCTTATGTGAAATTTAATTCTTCTTTTAGAGGCAATAAAATTCAGAGACTTTGGTGAAAAGGATTACAATACAAATTTTGCCCTTACAAATGGATTAAAAGGCCAGAGGGAATACGATAAGACCTTTTCCTCTGGCTCTGCACCATCTTCTAAGCAAACCCTCAATAGATACAAAACCCAAAGGCAAAAGACACTGACACCCTGACATTAGCCTTTCATCCTCCAAATTATAAAAATAAAAGTATGTTGTTTATAAATTATCTATCCTATGATATTTTGTTGGGGAAGACTTATAGGGAGCATGGCTTTTCTCTGTCACTTCATTTGTCTTGCAGATAATTGATGATATACTGTACACAGGAAGGAAAAACAGTATGTCCTCCTTCACCCAAATTAGTTCCCGATGAAGAAGCCAGGCAATCTACAGCATCTACTGTAAGACTCTGGTGAGCCTTAACTTATCAGGGACCCTAAGAGTGAACAATGCAGACCAGGAATTGATGCAAAAACACGAGGAATTTATTGTTCCACTGCACTAGGAAGGTCTCAGACATGAAGGAGAGGTAGCAACCCCAGGCTCACTCAGTGAATTTTTGTATAGTTTTCAGGGGTGGAAAGAGCATCAGTAACTAGGTACAATATGACTGGTGGAACAGTGTGCCCTTTAAACTTATTGGTCTTTAGGGAGTGAGGCAGTAGGAGCTTACTCAGCCTCTCCCTTCCAGTCTAAGTGCTCTCTGACCTGTCTCTTCCAGGAGGGGAGGGATCCAGTGGAATTTTCCAATGGATCTGCACTGACTTCTTCATTCATACCTTTTCCTTGTTCATGCTTCAATCCTGAAGCTATTGTTTGTATTCTGATAGCTCATACTCCTGGTCTTCTATATCTAGCTCTTTGTATCTTCTGTTTTAAGATTAATAGTTATACTGTACCTATGCATTCCTTAATAAACATCACCAAGCACTTCAAAAGGTAGGGGCCAAAAGTCAACAATAGCAGGAAAAAAATTAGGGGTCCTAACAAAGTGGATATAAGGGTGCTTAACCAAGTAGAGGAGTTATAACAAGACTTGAACCAGCCCTGACTCTGTTCTATCTTTCTCTTCTGCTTGGTTAACCCTTAACTCACTGTAGTGGCTATTCCTGGTTGTCAACTTGACTATGTCTGAAATGAACTACAATCCAGAATTAGAAGGCTCACCTGTGGCCCTAATCTGGAGGCTGAGAAATACAAGTTTCTGACCTGAATCTTGGCATGGAGACCTTGAGGAAAAGTGGCTATGAATCCCAGAGGATTAACATAGAAAGCTCTATGAGTTCAAGATCATCTGGCACACACCTTTAACCTGAGCCACACGTTTTGCTGGAGACCTATATAAGGACATTGGAAGAAGGAAGGTGCTCTATGCTTTGCCTGCTTGCCTTGTGGGACTGAGCAATTGCTGGATCCTTGGACTTCCATTCACAGCTGCTGCCACGACTGTTGTTGGGAGTTGATTGTTGGGAGTTGGACTACCATAAATTCTATGACTCTAGAGAACCCTGACTAAGACACTCACCTTGGCCATTGAATCTTTAACTACCCCCAGAATGGTCTCTAGTATGTGCTTCATGATGTTTCACACCCCCAGGTAGCATAGAAAAGTGGTTGGACCCCTAACACTGATGAGCCTTCTGCTGGCTTCTCTCATCTCAGGGGCACACATATATGGGGGTTTCTCACAGGACACTTCTCACCTTTGGGTATCTGTACCCTAAGCCTCACCTTCCAAGGCCACTTCTGGGACACAGTTTAGATTTACAAGTCCTTCATTCCCCACATTCAGGCAATCCCTCCCCCTATGTCTCCAGGACAGGGACACCCCAGAAGTCAAGGCTCAACTCTAAATCACAGAGATCAAAGACAGAGTCTAGTCACCAGATACAATGTAGGTAGTGGTCCAAGACACATCCCCAGTGGCTGAGAGCACCTGCCAAGTAACCCTGGTAGCATTGTGGTGCCAAGGTTCAGCACGGGAAGATACATTATAGCCATCTCATGGTTTCTCTGGCCTTGCAGAAGGGGGATGCTTAGGTGTCAGGCTGTTATCTAGTTGCTGTCAGACACAGGTGCTGGTCTGACATGAACCCAGGCAGTTACTCCATCCACTTTAATGGAGGTCAGGGTAGTCACCAACACTAGGAATGGCCCTCTCCACTTTGCTTCCAAGTTTTCAGCATGATGTCTCTTAACATATACCCAATCTCCAACTTGGTACTTGTGTGGAACCCCTGGGGTACCTGCATTATACAGGGGACTAAGTTTAGGCGACAATTCCTGGTAGTTGATCTGGAAAGCTTGAAATTGAACATCAGATCCCTGCCAGCCTGAAAAGTCACTCTGGGGGAATCAAGAGCCGGGATAAAAGGAGTGGCGATCCCATGCAGGATCTCAAAAGGGGTCAGGTTAAAATAGTAGGGGTGTTCCAGGCTTGGGATAGGACCAAGGGGAGGGGCACCAGTCAGTTTGAGTCAGTCTCCAAGGTCAACTTAGTCAAGGTCTCTTTTAAGGTTCTAATTATTCTCTCTACCTGGCCTGATCTCTGGGGACAGTGTACACAATGAAACTTCCAATTTGTCCCCAATGTCTCAGCCAATCTCTGACTTACCTTAGAGACAAAAGCAGGACCATTGTCTGATCCAATTACCTTGAGTACCATGAACCTCTGGAAAACTTCTAATATCTTCTTAGCTACCACAGTAACTGTTTCCTGTTTTGTGGGGAAAGCCTCAACTTATCCAGAGAAAGTATCTACAAACCCTAGAAGGTATTTGTAACCATATTTTCCTGGTCGATTCTGTAAAATCAACCTACCAATATACTCCAGGCTATTCTCCCCTAGGTCTATTGCCCTGTTTACTTTTGGCTGCATAAACATTTACCTGCTGGCATACCTTACACTGTTCTCTATTTCTCTGGCCCAGAACTTGAGGTCTACTATATATATTTTAAGTCCCTTAACTGCTTAGACAAGCTTTTTATCCCTTAAAAAAGTCCATCTGTCCTTTCCTCCTATTGATGATCAAATTTGCTATCCTCTACAGTGTAGGGGAATGCCAGGGCCAATAAGTGGGAGAGGGTGGGGTGGAAGGCATGGGGAGGGGGGAGGCAACAAGAGCTTGTTCTAGTTGTTTTCGTTTGTTTTACTGGAGGGGAAACTGGGAAAGGAGAAATTTACATGTAAATAAAGAAAATATCTAATAAAAAAAAAAGTCCATCTGTGCATTTGGCCTAGTAAGTCTTTTGCTTGCTTTCTGTGGAGTATAGTTTTTTTTCTTGTGTGCGCCATTGCCCTTCCTTCTCTAGGTAATAGTTGGTAGGGTGGCTAGCAATCTGAGTCCTTCCTTCTTCCATATATTTTTAAGGGAAACCATCCCTTAGTCCAGTCCCATTTTCCAGGGGGTGTTTCTTGAAAGCCCATAACCAGGGTAGGCTCCTGCATAGCCACTTCTCGGAGCCACTTGATCTGCCTGGTTATTGCCCTGGCCACTGAGTCTCTTCCCATCTGATATCCTGGGTAGTGAATAACACTCACAGTTGCCAGCTTCATTAGGGCATCCAAGAGGTCCAGGATTTCCTGTTTGTTTCCTCTGATGTGAATAGTTCTCTCTCTCTTGGCATATATCCCTGTGGACCTGGGCTGTGACCTGCTATCCATGTGTTTGTTAATTTTCTTGCCTGCTCCAAGTTCTAAGGCCTTAGTGAGGGCAATTAGCTCCATTTTTCTCATCGACTTGTCAGGGGGTAGAGGTGCAGGTGGTGCAGGGGTAGAGGGTCCACGAAGATGACATTTGTACAGTCCACCACAGAAAGCACCTGCTCATCTCTGACCTTCATGGAGAAAAGTGCTCCAGTCTGTAAACCAGGTAGCCTCTGCTTTCGGGAGAATTCAGTTGGAGAGGTCTTTCTTTTTGGGCCAGTTCTTTGTGACCCGTCAGGCAGGAAGTGTATCTGGGCCCCCATTTTGGAGAGTATGCCTTGCTCCAACAGAGGGTAGGGACAGTCTGGGGTGACCCTAAATGAATGGGGTATCCAGCCTATCCATAGGTCCACTGTTCTCAAGGTAGTCTATGAATACATTTCTGGTGCCAGTGGCTTCTTGGAACCAAGATCTTTTCTTGGAAATGGGACCATCAGCTTGGAGGACAGAGTACTGAGCCCTTATATCCACCAAGAATTGAGTGAGTTTCCCCTCCACTCTCAAAGTTACCCTGGGTTGGGGGAAGAGTCTGAACCTTGTCTTCTCTAATTACTGTCTCCACCCAGGGCTAACATTTTTGCCATTTAGGGGCACTTTTCACCAGACCTGGGATTTCCTGTTCTTGGCTTCCATTTCTTAGAGCACTCTCAGGCCCAGTGGCCTCTCTCCTTCCAGTGCAAGCACAGCTCCTTTTCTTTCTCTCTACTCTGTTTTCCTTAACTACTGTATCCAGGACTCTCTGTAGATTTCTTCCCTGTTGCTTTTCTTTTTCTTTTTTTTTTTTTCTTTCTCTGCTCCTTCTCATCCTCTGTCTCCCTATAATGGTAAACTTTCTCAGCAACCTGCACTAAATCCCTCAGTGTCTTATCCTGTCTTTCTAGCCTCTGAAGCTTTTTCTTGATACCTCTACTACCGTTGTCTATAAAAGTCACTGTCACAGTAGATTTATGCTCCTTGCTGCTGGGGTCAAAAGGTGTATATTGGTGAGCCACTCTAAAAAGGCTGTAGGCAACTCATCTGGTCCCTGTTTAACCTCACATACCTTGGTCAAATTTGTGAGTTGTCATACAGACCCCTTGAGACCTGCCAATGGAGTCTGGTGGTAGACCTTCAGGTGCCCCTTACCTTTTGCCATATTAAAGTCCCAATCAAGTCTAGTCAGGGAAAGCCCACTATCCACAACAGCCTGGTCAATCAATGGTGCCCCCATGTCTGAGCAAGGCATTCTTTCTGGCTTCCTGTAGTATAAATAAAACAGCCTCAAAGAGACTAGCCAGCCCCTTAGAAAGGGGGTGGGGTGGGAGTTGGGCCTTCCAGTTGTTCAAGTCAGACAAAGAGAAGGGCCAATATTGCATAGCCTGATCACCCTTTTCCAAAGGCCAATATGCCCTTAGTGGGAGAGCCACTGTGGTATTAGAGCAGGTGGCTCTCAGGTCTCGATCCTCCCTCCAGTAAAGGGGGTACAATAGTCCAGGTCCCATATCGGCTGAGGATCCTGGAACCAGTACCGATACTGGCAGGGTCATGGGGGCAAGGGTAGGGAGATATGAAGGACAGTATTGGAGCAACTGGTCTGCTGTTGAAGAGTCTTGGAAGATCAACTTCTTCTCAGGTCCAGATCTCTCTTCCTGTGCTTCCTTTTTCCTAAAGGCCAGAAATTGTGAGGTGGATCTTGGGGGAAAGAAAGGCTTTTATCTATGAGGGAGTAAGGGGTCTGCCACTAGATTCTTCCAGGTATAAGGCATTTTGTCTGGGTGCCAAGAGATCCTGGGACCCTGGCCTAAAGGTTCTCTCCTTTACTGCTTTGATCACCTGCAAGTCGGAGGTTTCTGTGGGTGGCCACCCTATTCGTATGGTGGGTCATTCAGAAAAGCAAAGAGTAGCTAACTTGTCTTTCATTCTGTCCAATGTTCAAAAAAATGGCATCAGTCCAAGATACAGAACGAGATACTAACAAACAGAGAAAAACAACCAACATACAGACAGCTTAACCCTGCCAGGTGCAGGCATCCAGGTCCAAGAACAACCAAAAAAGACAATTAGCACACAGTTCACCCCTTCCATGGTTCCAATTAACAGAGTTGTTTGGCCAGCTCCAGCCTCACTGAGACAAACCAGGTGCCCCTGCCAGTACTATAGGAGCCAGATAAACCTGGTTATAGGAAGCCTAGGCTTCTGCTATCACTGTCTTGCTGTTTGCAGAAGGAGGAGCCTTCCTGGCTCCCTCTGAGGGGCCTGAAGTGCCCCTTCCCACACCCCCTCCATGGTTCTGATGTTAAGGCATGTCTGCACGCTGCACTTGACCACACCAGACACCTTAGGCTCTCTGAATCCCCCAATGATTGCAAGAAAAAGTTCAGACAGACTTACAGACTCAGACTTTGATAAACAGCAAGACAAACAAGAACAGAGGAACCAGCTCAAGACCTCCAATTCACCACTCAGGTGTGTCCCCACAGTGGGTCTGATTCTCAGCCAATGCACCAAATGTAAGACTCTGGCGAGCCTTAAATTACTGTGGATGCCCCCAAGTGAACAACTCAGACTGGGAATCAATGCAAAAGCAAGAGGAATTTACTGTTCCAGACACGAAGGAGAGGCGGCAACCCCAGGTGGCCCATTCAGAGAGTGTTTATAGTTCCAGAGGTGGAATAGAGCATAAGTAACTATGCACAATATTATTGGCAGAACAGTGTACTCTTTAAACTGATTGGTCTTTAGGGAATGAGGTAGTAAGGGGCTAACTTAACCTCTCCCTTCCAGCCTATATGCCCTCTGACTTGTCTCTTCCAGGAGGGTAGGGGTTTGGTAGAATTTTCCAGTAGCTCTGTACTGACCTCTTTACTACCAGAAAAACAAAATAAAACAAACGAAACTCCACCAAGGTTAGCAATAAAGAGTAACCCCTGGGCCTCTGAGGTCTTTGTACTTGGAGAGGGGTATGAAAAAAAAGCAGGATCCAATTGTGGGGGAAGCTTGACACCTTGATCCTTTAATATTCAGAAGAAAAACAGTGCAGGACTAAGTCTCTCAGATAGGTTTTGACAGGGTACATACCTCCTCCAGGTACTTGTCATAGACTTTCTGATATTCTGTTTGGGACTTCAACCATGATCAAGCAGGTGAGATACTTGGAACCTATAGTTGGTGCCCAAGTATATCTTAGAGGGTATACAGACATGGGCCCACTTCTGTTCCTTTCATATAATTGAAAAATGGCAGTATATCTCAGTCAGCAATGTGTCTCCTGCCAAAATCATGATCCCTTTCTCATCCTTGTTAACAAATTTCTCAAAATCCTTCACCCCATGTTGAATCTGTTTTTGCCTCATGACTTTCCTGATGCATTTGTAGAGCTTGCATGTCAGATGGTGAGAAGGCAGTAGCAGTAAGATAGGGTTCAAATTGACCAGTAGCTCTTGGTATATGTGCTCCTCCTTGTTGCATACCTCTGCCTGTGCCTCAGACTCCTGAGGAACAGCCTTTATTTTGTTCATCTTATCAACTATGCCAACCCAGTCAGTCCACAGAGGAAATATGCTTCCACTGCTTCCAAGATCACTTTGGGTCATACAGATGCCCTACCCCATGACCAATTAGGAAATGAGAGTGAATATTCCTTTGAGAAAATGCTCTCTCTTGTTAAATGGTGTTTTAGATGTAGTCAACCCTCCACTTCCAAAAGGCATTCTTAGGAACCATTTGTAATGGCTTCTTAAGTCTTTAAAAGTTTCTTGATGTTTACTAGCTTCATTATACTTAAATTTCAACTAAGTACTCATAACTTCTCTGGCAGTCTACTTGAGCCTCCATAATCTAGCCCATTAAGCTCAACAACAAAGCCATGACTCATTTTCTGACATAGTCCTTCAAACACAAATCGCAAAGGTAAGTGTCACCAGTGTTCTTAGTAGTGAGACTAGTTGCTTCTGAGTAAAGAATATGAATTTGACACAAAAGATTTGTCAAAATTAAAAGTAACATAAAATGTTAATTGATATGATTAAAGACTCATGAAGGTCAGATTATGGGTAAAGAAATACATTAGATCTTGTCCTATCTATCATCTATCATAACATTGTTAATATAGCTAATTTTAATTTGTAACTTTGGTTCTCACTCATTTAATATTTTTTTTTGTTTCTTCCTACTTGGAATCTCTCTTTGAGCAACCTAAGCTGGTTCTTTCAAATAACTTCTATCTAAACAGGAGCCTTGACTGCCATCAACCTTTAACACCTGTATTCAGCCATATTTAGGTAAAAGAGTCTCAGTCCTACTTCCCCAGCAGTTACCTTCTATGAGGACCATGGGTGAAGAAGACAGAAATGTTGGAGTTCACTGTGTGAAGCTACATCTTTGTGTATTCAATTGTGAATTCTGTACCAGCAAAGAGCTATGGCCCATCACTAGGTTTTCTTTTTTGTTAACATTCATGCTCCTCACTTTTATGATGCTCCTCATCATAAAAATCTGATAGCCAAAGGCTAGATAGGAATGAGAGGGCAGACCTTCCATGCACAGAGGTGTGTCTAGTAGAAGAGAGGGAAGTGGATATTTGCCAGATGGTTAGTCATGAACAGGAGCAAAGAGGTAAAGAAGTAGCTATGTGGCAGGACTTAGGGACTTAGAAGAGTAAGATTAATTTAGCTAGAGCTAGCTGAGGGTCTGTTCCACTATATTTAGCATCCAACATGGTGGCAGAAATCCAAGCTTAAGACACTATATTTAAGCAGTAAGACCCAGGCACAGAAGCAGCAGTCAGCCATGTCTTGCCCTGTAAGCAGTGTGTGGCAAAAACCAAAGAGAAGCTAAGAAGTGGCCCTCAAGGTGGAAGGCAAGGAAAGTACAGCTCTGGCTGCTGTCTGTAGGGACAGAGAAAGTAAAACAAGCACTTCCCAGAGCTGTGCCAAAACTTATCTAAGTATACTTAATTGAGGAAAGTACTGAGAAATGGAGTGTTAGGATACAAGCAATAGAACAGGGATGGTCCTTTAAATCAGCATCAATAATCTTCAGAGGAATCCAATCTAGAACCTACAGTGCCACTTAATGATGAGACTGCAAAATGCCATTTTTGGCCCATTAGAAAACCCATGATTATTATTATTTTTTTTTTTTAGTTACAATAAGAGATGAGATTCCACAGGACTTAAGAAATTTGGGTGGAAGCCCATAGAGATGCTAGACTTAAAGAGATTTGATGAAGCAATAATGTCTTATAGTGTGCATTCAACCTATGTAAATCAGATACTTAATAAGTGAGCCACACAAAATAATATAATTCCAAAGACTAGAGCTATTTTGTGTCAACCATCTTTGAAGATGGCCCTCAACTACAATGACTAACAAAGTAGAAAAATATGGCTTCAATTATGGAACAATGAAATAGGACTAAAGGCATTAGTATTGCCAAGGATAAGTTGCTAGGTGAAGGTCAATATTCTGAATTAAGAGTATGGATTATGTTTAATGATGTCACATTGGAACAGTTTCATACAATAGCTTATGTGTTTCGTTTTGTCACATTTGGAATATTAAATCATGTACATGTGTTAATACATCGTATAATTAATACCTCTTGAGGTTATTAGTGGACTTTTTTGCCTTGAGTTCTGGAAAGGCTGATTCTGAAATTGCACATCTATTTGACATAATTGCTATCTTGGTGATGCCTTTGCAGATTGTA